>SJYC01010332.1:0-22768 GCA_006408675.1 Madoqua kirkii | reverse complement strand
CTTACTCCTTGGAAGAAAAGTTATGACCAACCTAGATACTATATTCAAAAGCAGAGACATTACTTTGCCAACTAAGGTCCATCTAGTCAAGGCTATGGTTTTTCCTGTGGTCATGTATGGATGTGAGAGTTGGACTGTGAAGAAGGCTGAGCGTCCAAGAATTGATGCTTTTGAACTGTGGTTTTGGAGAAGACTCTTGAGAGTCCCTTGGACTGCAAGGAGATCCAACCAGGCCATTCTGCCGGAGATCATCCCTGGGATTTCTTTGGAAGGAATGATGCTAAAGCTGAAACTCCAGTACTTTGGCTACCTCATGTGAAGAGTTGACTCATTGCAAAAGACTCTGATGCTGGGAGGGATTGGGGATAGGAGGAGAAGGGGCCGACAGAGGATGAGATGGCTGGATGGCATCACGGACTCGATGGATGTTGAGTCTGAGTGAACTCTGAGAGATGGTGATGAACAGGGAGGCCTGGCATTGCATAGAGTTGTACATGACTGAGCGACTGAACTGAACTGAACCTGTGGGTGAAGAAGTTGCCTAGTATACTTCACTCTGGAGAATCAAAAGCCCAAAAACTTTCAATAAACTCATCATAGTTCTCTGTGCACAGACGACATGAAGCAGTGTTACTGCTAACAGTTGCTGTTTCCCAACAGAGCAGTATTAGTGCCAGTACATTTCTTCCCTATTAATGCTGATTCTCTGTTCCAAGTCTTTCAGGTGAAAACTTGAAATATCTCAAATACTAAGCTCTTTTTCTATAGGTAGCAAATTGTGTAGAGACTGATCAGTCAAAAATAGTGCCCATAAGAACACCTAACATGGCCAAAGTTTTTAAAGAAAATAGAATACCTCAGGAAAAGTAAACTTTCAAATGTGTGTTGGAGGAAAACCTCACCTGCTCCCTCCAGACCCAAGTGAAACCCTCCTGTTACTAACTGCTCCTCTTGCACTCTAGTCCCTGGAGTACTCTGTTCTCCAAGGACCTCAAACTCCTAAATCCACTCCCGCTCCACCCCTTTATCCATCCACCCAGACCCCAAAGGGCATCATTTAATTCCATGCAATCTCAACCCTTCTATCACCAGCATCATCAACTCCTTTTCGGTTTCATCTACTCAGCAGAATGCAGCATGGCGTGGTCCACTATGCACTTGTGGGCTCGAAACCAGGAAAGCACAAGTGAGGGCTGGCTCCGGAATAGCACTGCCTGCACGTGAACATCAGCCCCGCTACTCATTAGCTGCAGAACACTGAGTGATGTATTCAACTTTCCAGTCTCATCTGCAAAATGCAGATGGCAAAGACAGAAGCTTATTTTACAGCATTGTGGTGAAAACCACACAAATTACAAATTACTTTGTGCTTACTTGGCACAAAGTAAGTGCTCAATGAATGTTTGCTATTTTTATTTGCTATAACACCTGGCTGCCAAACTGTGATGGAGGAACTCTGTGGATTAGTGCTTCAACACATACATGGTAACTGATTTACCCTTATAACCTGCTCATGACCCTAGAACCTTGTCGTATCATCCAGATTCATCTCCTCAGATGTCCCCTCAAGCCTCCATCTCTCTGCTCAAGCCCCAATCCTCTGTGTCTGCTCTTCCTCACCTGATGATCTTGCTCCTGATTTCACAGAAGGCACAGTTGTCTATGAATTCCTACCAGTCTGTTAGCTCAGACAGTAAAGAGTCTGCCTTCAATGCAGAAGACCCAGGCTTGATCCCTGAAAATGAGGAAGATCCCCCAGAGAAGGGAATAACAACCCTACTCTAGTATTCTCGCCTGGAGGACCCCATGGACAGACGAAGAGAGTAGGACACGAGCGGCTAACACATCCCCTAGGAACTGCATGTATGCCCATTCTTTGAATTCTCCCTCTTTGAGAGGAGTAGTCCTCCTCCTGCTGGAACAATCCATTCTCCTGTGTTCTAAGCTTCATTCTTCCTGCTTCCTTCCTGCTCCAGCAGTCATAACTTCTACTTCCTAATCTTTAGTTTCTTTCTCTCTCCACTAACTACCTCTCCTAAGCCTTACGTTTGACTCCCAGACTTCCATCTGAAAACAAAGCCCCCTTCTAACTCCATTCACCTCTAGCTCACTTTATTTCTCCCTTCATAGCCAAACTGATAGGAAAAATCTCCACACTCATATTCATTACTCAAATTTTCAACATTTTATAATGTGTACTGCTGCTGCTGCTGCTGCTAAGTCAATTCAGCCGTGTCCGACTCTGTGTGACCCAGTAGACGGCAGCCCACCAGGCTCCACCATCCCTGGGATTCTCCAGGCAGGAACACTGGAGTGGGTTGCCACTGCTTTCTCCAATGCATGAAAGTGAAAAGTGAAAGTGAAGTAGCTCAGTCATGTCCAACTCTTAGCGACCCCATGGACTGCAGCCCTCAATCTAAACTTGCTTTGGTTTCCAATGACCTCATATGCAAAAATCAGAGGATTTTGGAGTTTGTATATCTTGCTTACTCCCCCACTCTTGAATCACTCTTGAATATTTTGGTGGCTTCATTATACTGTAAGTTCATTAATGTCAAAACAACGGCATGATTTTGTTTCTAAATCCAAGGACATAATATGTTGCCCAGTCTGTACTGAATGAGTCAATGAAATAAAGAATCAATGAAAATAATCAGTCTTGGTGGCTCCAAAGCCTTTAGTGTGCTATCTCTGTTGATTTCACCCCTGGTAAAAACTTAAAAAGTGATTCTGTAAATTACTTTGTTGGCAAAGTGAGATATCAAGGAACCTAAGTTCTACCTAATGCTACCCTATTTAGCTCTTAGTTTTTTCCTGTGGAAATATGTTTACTGGTTTAATGAGTGATTGAGGGTTTACGTCTTCAAAGTCTCAGCCTAACTCACAACATAGAAAGTTGTCCAACACCCTTCAAGGCCGCATAGCTTTATCAGCGGTGTTACAAATGACCCTGGAAGCTAAAGCTAGTACCCCTCCTAGTTAATCTTTCCTATAATACAGTCTCAGATCCAGTGTTTTCTCCTCTCCTTTCCTCTAAACACAATAGGGCAGGGACTTCCCTGGCAGTCCGGTGGTTAAGATTTTGCCTTCCAATGCAGGGGGTGCAGGTTCAACCCCTGATTGGGGAGCTAAGATTCCACATGCCTCAAGGCCAAAAAAACCCACAAAACATAAAAAACAAAAGCAATATTGTAACAAATTCAATCAAGACTTTAAAAAAGTGTTCCACATCAAAAAAAAAGATTAAAAAACAACAGCAATAGGATGTACTTAACAAAATTTTGCAAGAAGTACTACAACATAGAACTCTTTCTTTATTGCTTATACATTTGAGGGGAATGTTTCTAGACTTAATATTTTTAGAGCAGTTTTAGGTTAATAGTAAAATTGAGAAGACAGTACAGAGATTTCCCATGCCCCATTCCCTGTCCCACAAGGCACAGCCTCTGCCATTATCAACATCCCCCACCTGAGTGGTACATTTGATGCAACTGATGAACCTATTTTAACATCATAACCACCCAAAGCCTGTAGTTTACATTAGGCTTCACTCCTGGTGTGGTACATTCCATAGGTTTGGATAAATGTACAGTGACACGGATCCATCATCATAGTATCATACAGAGTATTTTCACTGCCCTAAAAACGCTGTTTCCTCTATTTATCTCTCCTAAATCCCTCCAGCGTCTCATAATCTACATAATTTATGACAATAACAATGTGTTAAAGAAATGAAGTACTACAAAATTAACATTATACTAAATCAGCAAAATGAACTAATGAATTGGTTTTCTTCATTCCTAAACTTCTTTACCCTAAACAAACCATGCATCCGATGAGGAGAGTGAAAGGAATGAAGAAATTTGTTCTGTTACTATTATTATGGCAAATAATCTGGCATCACTTTAAAATGGAAAAGATTATTGCTTCCCACTTAGCTTTGTCTCCATGGCAAATTCCAATTCTTTGAGAATAGTAAAAGACATAAAGCATATAATTTTAATCCCTTTCATTCTATAATTTTCTTGATTCAAAACAGAAATCCAGTAGGATAAGTACACTGATATTTCTATACATTTTGATTAAATAAAAATATAAAATTTTGACTCCGTCAAGCAAATCTTCTCTACAGTAATCAAAATCTACCTGCAGATTAAAGAAAATATGTTATCAAATTCAGTAGCTTGACCTCTCATCAATGCCAAGAAGGAAATATCATCATTCATTTACTGATTGATCTCTCACCAAACATTCATTATGTGAGACACTGGCAGTATAGTGAATAAGATCCACTTCCTGCTCTCAAGATTTTCAGAGTCAGCAGGAGAAACAGAACCCAAATAACAACATGGCAAGAATCTTATCTATTCTCAGGTATGACAGTTCTATGGACAGCATTTTTATTAGATTAATATTAAAGTCTGAGAGGCTTGCCTTGGCTCTTAACTTCAAACACTTAACTACTGAAGACTTCCTTCAGTTTGCTCATCATTTCCAATAAATTTAGCTAAGACCCTTTCCTCAAACAATCCTTACCCTTGGTCCACAAAACTCAAGAACTGGTTTAAAAAAAAAAAGTGAAAGGAAATAAAACAACATGAAAAGGATTTGTAAAAATCCTGCCACTGAGAAGTTGTTGATGAGGGCAGAGGACTGGTAATTCACCACCACACAGAATCAAGGTTTTAAACAGTTTAGACATTAAACTTCACAAAGGAACTTTCAGAATGCCATCTGCTAATCCCTTAAAGCTTATAATCCTAACTTATTTTATTTTCCCATGAAAATAAGTTCTCCATCATGGTTACAATCCAAGGTTAACTCACCAAGACCTATTTCTTTGATTCCTTCAATAAACATTAAAAATGCCTATGAAGCACTGTGCCAAGAGTTGGGGATGTGAAGTCAAATAAGATCCAGCTCTGCCCCAAAGAGCTTAGAGTCTAGAGGAGGAAATTAATGTTTACAGAATAATGCTGATTTCTAGAATAGTCTCAAGGATTTTGAAGAGCCAAGAAAGGGAGCATTCAAGTCAGATTGAAGAGGGAGAGCCCCCAGCACACTGCCCTGTCAGAGGACATGTCTGAGCTGAATTTGAAGGGTGAGAAGGAATCAGCTGCACTAGATAGGGGACAGTAGGTGAAGACACAAAACACCCCTGAATGATGGCTGATGGCTGCTTTGAGAATCTGCAAGCCAAGCCATCTATTACAGGGCTTCTCAATTTTCACATGTCACAGAACCACATGCTTCTGACCAGTGTATTAAGATCTGGGCTCACAGCTAATATGAAAGGTGAGCTTCATAAAGACATATGTTGCCACTGAGATCCCAGTAAGTTGCAGACTGCAGAAAACTGAGATGCTTACATTATCCTGGTTAATGGGCTTACTCTCCTCTGGTTATGTACCATAAACTGAAAGGACATGTGCAGGTGCAAACTGAGAGGTAAACAGACCTCTAAAAAAGAGGTAGGGAGCACTGGCCAGGAAGCGCAGGTTGCAGAATGAATTATTAATCCCTGTACTGATCCACAGTCAAAGGCAGGACTGGTTTTTAAGTGAAGACACCTTATTCCGAATGCTGTGACTTTAAGGTTAAAAATAGACTCATAATTCCCTCGACTCTCTTTCTCTATCACTGGTGAAAAAACGAAATAGCTCAGTTGGGTGGTAATTGATGTGTCTGACACTAAAATTTCATTCTCTATACTGCCATCCTTTGAAAGGCACAGTAAGGGAAGAAGGGTGTCTTGACATGCAAAATGGCGCATTTTTGATCCAAAGCCATTGAGATATTTGTGAAAGAGCATTTTCTACTGGGACAGAAATGCAGTTCTATTTCAAAGTCCACCACACATCTCAAACTTCACTTTGAGCAAACACTTCAGAGTAAACACATATACGATGGTGAAAAGAGGAACTTTTTTTTGTTTTTTTAGAAATACCCAGGAAAGGTAGAGTAAAGGAAAAATTTTTTATTTTCTTTTTTTATACAAACTATTGAAAAATATAAAAAGCTAAAGTCAGAGTTCTTAGCACATAAGTGTGCAATTTATTGATCTCAGGGAAATAAAGAGACACATAAGCACAGATTATATAAATATATATAATCAGTCTAATACCATTAATTTTACTTCAATTTGTTTTTGTTCTTCCCAACAAATTACTGACTAAATTAAAAAGCGGCTATTTAATCCACATAACACATCTTATATTCACTTAAAAAATATTTACTAGTATCTACTTCATATCAGACACCATCTTCCATGCAAGCAGAGCAATGAATAAGATACACTAGGTCCTTGTTGTAATGCAGCTTAATTCTACAGAGAGATGTACAGTACCAAGAAGTAAAGAAACAAGATCATTCCAGATGATGTTAACAATTTGATAATAAAACAGTGATATAACAGGAATGTGAAAGGGAAGAGTTATGATGAAAGGACCAGGGAAGGCCTCTTTGTGGAGGTTCTCTTCAACTGAATACCAAATGATGACGAGAAGTTGGTCATACAAGCTGAAAAGGTGGCGGGTGTTGGGGGGGTGCTTCCCCAGTGGCTCAGCCGTAAAGAATTCCCTTGACAATGCAGGAGATGCAAGTTGATCCCTGGTCTGGGAAGATTCCACATGCCCTAGAGGAACTAAGCCCATGCACCACAACTAGTGAGCCTGTACTCCAGAGCTGGGAGCCGCAACTACTGAAGGCCCTGGGCCCTAGAGCCCGTCTCTGCAACAAGAGAAGCCACCACAATGAGAAGCCAGTGCACCGCAGCTAGAGCGTAGTCCCTGCCCACTGCAACCAGAGAAAAGCCCACACAGCGATGGAGACCCAGTACAGCCCCAAATAAATAAATCAACAAAATTTTAATTAAAAAAAGTTAAGTGGTGGGGAAAGAACATGTATGTGCACATGCTAAACATGTATGCGTGCATGCTAAGTCGGTTCAGTCATGCCCAACTCTGCAACCCTATGGACTGTAGTCTGCCAGGCTCCTCTGTCCATGGGATTCTCCAGACAAGAATACTGGAGTAGGTTGCCATGCCCTCCTCCAAGGGATCTTTCTGACCTAGAGATGGAACCCGTGTCTCTTATGTCTCCTGCATTGGCAGGTAGGTTCTTTACCACTAGCGTCACTCAATTCAGTACAAGTATAAACAGCCAGAATTAAATCCAGCTGCTTACAATAGAATACCAAATAACATGATTTACCCAAAGGAAGTTCTTTCTTCGGGTCTCCAGACCCAAGCTCCCTCTAATGTTTCCTTTGATACCCCTGATGTATATCTTTTCTCCTTATGCTCACCCAGAGAGCCATTCTATCACTTTCCAGGAAACCAGCATCTGGGGGGTGGAGGGGGGAAGAATGGAGAAGGGTGGAGGGTAAAAGGCCCAGCCAGTCCAGCCAGTCCCTTCATATCAGAAAATAAGAGCCTCCTGAAAGCTCTGCCCATAAACCTCAGTTTACATTTGCTCGAACACTGTTCCACAGCTACTGCAAAGCAATTTGGAAAGCTGCATGCCTTTAACTTCCCTGGACCTTTTGCAGCCCCTTTGCCTCCTTGGAGCAGTTCTCTTGGGATTACTCCGGATGCTGTCTCCTGGGCCTCAAGTCCTAAAAATTCCCACTGAACAAAACATCATTCTCAACTCTTAGGCTGTGCATATTTTTTAAGTGGATAATACTCATAACCCCGTCCTCTTCCACTGCCTTCATCTCTCTGCTTTAACAAGGACTCAGAATATTGAACTGACAGAACTCGTTCTTCCAAATCCATTCTGGTTATTACCACTGTCCTATTCATTCACATTTATGAGAAGTATGTCTTTATTTGTTCTATTATTTTCATTTACCTGGTACTCTAGATAGATTTCCATGTGATTCTTTACCTATCTAATATGTATGGGAAGAAAAAAAAATCCTTTAAAAATCGAAACTGACTGCATCTCTTTCTGATATTGAAGTTTGGGGGAGTGAAACTCATGTTAGTGGGAATATACTCTCTACACAGCTCCTTTTCACTCTGAGATACCCGGGGAGGCGAGAAGAAAAGAGCGAAATTTCAAAGCTCCTGCCAGCGCTTCAGTGCTGTGAAACATTAATGAGCTTCTGGATTTGCAAAGGTGGGCCCAGAGCCTAAGGATGTTTGAGAGTTAAATTGCTCTGCATAATGAAGTAAAGGTAATTGAGTTTCCTGAGGAACTGGAGAATAAAGAGGTCTGGGCAAATGGAGGGAGCAGGGAGCTGGGAAGGTGGCGGCTGTCCAGCCTCACAGGAGAGCTTGCAGGATTCCAGCATGACCCGAGAGGCAGGCAGCAGTGATTCTGTGGGCAGACGCTGGGCAAATGCTCAGCGATCACGTCACACCCAGGACAAGCCATTATTTTTAAATCTGGGGAGCTAAAGAAGGGTAGGAGGCTGGAGCTTCTCTGGAGTCTCCAGGGCAGAGACGCACGGAAGGGACTGCTTATACCTCTCGCCCTGAAGGCTACTGCCCGCATGCTGAGACAGACAGTAATGTCAGACAAGCCCTGAGTTCCAGCAATTGCATTAGATGCACCTCATTCCCTCCCCTCACTCTCAGCACCCGCCCCCCCACCACCACCCAGCACCTCCAAGCAGGGTCCTCTGCAAATGCAAACACAGCCATCTGGTGTAGCTG
Organism: Madoqua kirkii; assembly: GCA_006408675.1. Taxonomy (NCBI): domain Eukaryota; kingdom Metazoa; phylum Chordata; class Mammalia; order Artiodactyla; family Bovidae; genus Madoqua; species Madoqua kirkii. The sequence continues at coordinate 14,105 of SJYC01010332.1, read as the reverse complement.
AACCCTCATTACCAAGTGTGACACACTGTCTTCTCTGTGGTAGTAAAAAAAAAAAGTTTCCTCCAGAGACCTCTCTTCCTCTCTGGGGCCCAGTGACTTTCAGTAACATTCCTGTGTGTTACAGTGGCTCCGGGCACCCCAACTATGCCCTACCCTCGGGCCTCCACTTTTGCTGCACCTCACCTGTGTGCCCCCCAGTACCAGTTAAGACAGAGCTCCTTCTGTCTCCTCTACATACCAGGTTACATCCCTCCTCCCCACACACAGGCTGTTCCCTCTTTCCATGCTGCACCCGCTTTCATAAAACTGTATCTCCTATGTATCTCCCCTCCTATGGGGACTCCAAAAGACCAATTCAGGCCTCAGTGCCTCCAGCAAGCCTCCTCTAGCCTCCACATCTGGCTTGAGGGGCCTCCTTCATGCCCCCCTTCATTCTGAAGATGCTCTACCCCAGCATACCACACTCTACTGAAGTCACTGATTTACTTCTACGCCTCCTCAATAGCTGTATCTGTTAGGGGAACACACTTACTGAAACTGCCCACCCTGGCCAGGCCCTTCAGTAACCATTCACTTGAGCTGTTTTATGACAGGAGATCCTGGTAAGGAATACGGAATAAGCCACCACCAACTGGAAGAGTTCGGGAAAGGTCAAACAGAGACACGGCGTCTCCATCCACTTCCCAGAATCCCTCTCGCTAGCATCCATCTTGGCTGAGCGATGCATGGGCCACCAGGAAAGACTCTGAATTAGAATGATCGGCCAAAGACCACCTGGAAACTAATCCCATCACCATAAAACACGGCTGCAAGCCACATGGCAGAGCAGTTCTCCAGGGTTCCCTTACCCTACTGCTTTCCACTCGGGTGCCCTTTCCCAATAAAATCTCTTGCTTTGTCAGCACATGTGTCTCCTTGGACAATTTTTTTCTGAGTGTTAGACAAGAGCCCACTCCTGGGGCCCTGAAGGGGGGCCTCCTCCTTCCTATACCATATCCAGAGCCTAGCACGGTGCCCACAACATAGTAACTGTTTAATAAATTTTTGATGATAAATATATGACCTAAAAGTTTTCATTCCAAAGCCTAAAAAGATAATCAGATACAGATCTGCCAAGAAGGGCATATTTCAAATAACTGTCAGGCAGGAATATGTCTTTCCAAGTCCTGATTTTTCCTTCAACATATAGCTATGACTCTCTGGCCTTTATCCAGACCCTCATATTTCTCTTTCCTAGTTAAACTAATAGCAGCCTCCAAAGCAAAATTATGAATGCTAATTATTTCAGTCAACAAGTATGTATCACACACTTCACACAGGAAGTGTGGTGCTAAACCCTGGGATTACATTAGCAAACAAAACTGGCATTAATCCCACCCCCATGGAATTAAACCAATGAGTAAACAGCTACAATATTACAATTGTGATAAATGCTTTGTGATGAAAATGACAAGGTATAATGAAGAGTGTGGCAGTTTAATAGGGGAAACCTAAACCAGTCAATCCTAAAGGAAATCAACCCTGATTATTCACTGGAAAGACTGATGTTTTGGCCACCGGATGCGAAAAGCCGACTCACTGGAAAAGACCTTGATGCTGGGAAAGACTGCGGGCAGGAGGAGAAGGAGGCAACGGAGGATGGGATGGTTTGATGGCATCATCGACTCAACTGATGTGAGTCTGAGCAAATTCCGGGAGATAGTGAACGACAAGAAAGCCTGGCATGCTGTAGTCCGTGCATGGGATCTCAAAGAGTTGGACACAACTTAGCAACTGAACAATAACAGCAACCTAGTCTGGGTTAGAGATGAGAGGTTTGGAGTACATGTGGATTAGGGTAGGCTTCATTTGGAAGGAAGAGTTTGCCAGCAACAGTGTATGAGTGTGCGTATGCGTGTGTGTATACGTGTGCATATGCGTGTGCATGTCTGTGAAAAGATGGTTATTACAGAGGAAGAAGCCTGTGCGCCTCCTGAGGGCGCATAGCGAGTTTTGGGAATGGAGAAGAGGACAGTGGGGTGGAACCCTGAGCTCCCTGTACAAGTGGGTGAGGCTGAACCAAGCTGCGGCGTATCTGGCTGGCTGAGCTGAATTAGTTTTGCCTTGGTAAATCTGTCAGAGAAAGACTAACTGTACAGGCTACATCTGTAGGAGTGATCTTTCCAAAGTAAAAAGGAAGCGTAGTAGTGAAGTCACGCCACAGAAACGACCACCACCGGAAGAGGCAGCATCTGCAAACTGCCTAAGTGGAGGGACAGTCTTAACCTCAGTTACTCCAAGAGAACCCGACAGAACTAGGTTAAGCTAAAGAGACTCTGCATTTGGAGGTGTCGGTGCTTCTGTGAAAAGAAGTCTGTCAGATCCTGGGCACGAGTGACGGCTACAGGTCATCTCAGAGAGAGCGTGGACTAACACCGCAAATACAGAAGTGTTTCTGAAGATTGTAGCCAACTGATTTGAACACCGCAGCCACACCAGGCACGTGCATTCTTTTTAAATTAACAGCGTAGTATGAATGCTGTTGGATCACTTAACATTCTTATCTCCTATTTAAAAGGATCTGGAATTTGGTGTTACCTCTGAATCCAAATTTATACAATGCTGAGGAGTCCATGGTTTTCAGGCATCAATACAAAACAACGAGCACTTCCTAACAGGTGGTGGCAGCAAAAATCTTGAATCTTGAGATCAGATTTCTTAGTGATGCCTACCGCAGAATCACCTCAAACCCTCAAGCATAGTAGCATGTTAGGGTTATTCCAGAGGTAGAGATTACTAGTATGTCAGAAGAAGTGTTTCTGAAGATTGTAGCCAACTGATTTGAACACCGCAGCCACACCAGGCACGTGAATTCTTTTTAAATTAACAGCATAGTATGAATGCTGTTGGATCACTTAACATTCTTATCTCCTATTTAAAAGGATCTGGAATTTGGTGTTACCTCTGAATCCAAATTTATACAATGCTGAGGAGTCCATGGTTTTCAGGCATCAATACAAAACAACGAGCACTTCCTAACAGGTGGTGGCAGCAAAAATCTTGAATCTTGAGATCAGATTTCTTAGTGATGCCTACCGCAGAATCACCTCAAACCCTCAAGCATAGTAGCATGTTAGGGTTATTCCAGAGGTAGAGATTACTAGTATGTCAGGATTCCCGTAAAAGGAATGCATTATACCATATACTACATAATGAACAACTTCCAACTTCCTATTTAAGTGTTATAATTACAATTCATATTGAAGATCTTATGTTAGTAGTATTTGCTTTATGCAAGGAAAAATTATTCTCAGTTGAAATGGTAGGGTGCCAGAAGCTTACTTAATATATATCCTAAGTGGCTTAGGGGCTAAGTACATAATCCTTTCAGCTGGATGCCTAAATTACATTTATCTTATTGTAGTGACCTACTGCACAGTTAATCACCTTCAATTGTATTGTTAACCTGATGCTTTAAATATTCATATTCTCAGAACACATCAATTATTTTTCGGCCATTCTTTCACTTGAAAAGATCCTTGGCACATTAATGGCTAGTGAGATAATAGATACCATGTTCCTAATATTATAAATTATTGTGACTTCTATACTCAATGGCCGGTTGTAACTTAGAAAATCAAAACCACAACTATATATGACTATAAAATGACAATGAAAAAATAAGAGTTCATTTTATATTTAGGGGCTGTTTGACATTTCCCAGCTTGCCCTGATTTTATAAAAAGAAATGACCTTGAAAATAGTTAAACCTATCAAGTGGTAAGGCTGCAGTTCACTGAAATAGACAACACGTTCATGTCTTTATAATGCTGTTAAGCACTCATGAAAGTGAAAACAATTTTATTGTTCTTTAACCAATTTATACTTGTATTTCATAGGCTTATGCACATTCACCACAAGGCCATTTTAATCTTTGTTTACTATAGCCCTCTGAACTTGGAAATAAAGGCAATCAGGTCTCAGCCTGCTAGATTAGGAAAAAAAGATCAGATTTTCCAAGAGGCATAAGGATCTAGTTGATGTTTTATCAGCCTGTGTTTAAGTAGAGTGCTCTCAGTAAAAACACCAATTCAGATTAGCTTCCTTTGCTCAGTGTTTATTAATATAGACACTCTTTAAAAGGGAACTTATGTTAACAAATAAATTTAGCTGCTGTCACTTTACAAAAGGAACAGCACAACAACAACAACCAAGACAAAGAAGACAGTGAGATGGAAAGAAAACACCTTTGAAACCCGGAGGTTACCAGGCCCACTATGTATACCCACTGCTGTGCTGGTCCATTGCCTTCAGCTACTCCTCAGGACCTCAGGGTAAAGGGAACTGAGAGAAGGTTCTACCAAAGTCAGAATCTCCATGAATTGAAGGCCAAAGATTCAGAGATCTAAAGAAAAGATCCTCTAAATAAAAGAAATACTCAAGACAGAAGGTATGTTTCCGTGTTTAGCTCCAGTTCTCTGAGGGCCTCCTCTTTCACTCTCACCCTAGCCGAGTCAATTCAGAGCATGAAGTTTAAATGTACATGCAGTGTTGGGCTGTTTCTCCCCAAAAGCTTCCTAGGAAAGGGACTTAAAGGAGAATGGTATAAAAATAAGGCTTCTTATGAGATGAGGGCCTGCTTTAGATATTCTATAAACCGCTGGGGAACAGGGTCCCTGGAGAAAGAGAACCAGGCATGATTTTTTTGACAGAAGAAAAGCCATTTGGGGCCAAAGCCATTTTGTGGTCTAAGCTGGCCACAGTGCTTGCCCTTGAGTGGATCTACGTAGTTAATGATCTTAAAGGACATGGGGGACTATGGGAACAAAAGAAAAGCAATCAAGAAATGATAGTACTCTTAGTTCTTCCTCAAAAGATGTACAGAACAATCTCATACATATTTTTGAGTCATTTGCAAGAACCAAGGCTCCCACCCAAGTAGAGGACTTAAGTACATGCTGAGACCCAGCCTGGTTAGAACCTGATCCTCGAGAACCCAGTCAGCCAAAGCTTGGACTCAGCAAACTTTGCCCCAATTCTATACGAAACTGTCTTCTGCTCAAGCCCCCTCATGACTAGGCATGTACCCTTCACTTAAAGCTTCCTCAGTTTTGCTGTTCAGAGCGACACTGCTTTGGAAACAGTTCTCCAGTGTTCTCCTTATTTGCTGCAAGTAATAAATCCTTCCTTCTCCTGATGTTTGGCTTGGTTGTGTCTTCTGGCTCAAGAACCCACCAAGAAGCAAAAACAGTTTTCAGGTAGCAGGTGAGATGGAGGGAGGAAGAAAGATTTCTTAGAAAACATTCTTTCTACTTAATACAGGGATGAGTGGCACTGCTGGGACTATGATTTTTAAAAGCTCAATGACTGCGGTTCTCAGTGACGTCCATGAGAAACACACTTGAAGGTGAAAAAAGTAACTGTCGTGGCCAGGTCCAGAGAGGAGCTGTTTCCAGCACTCGAATCTTCCTGGACACCCACTCATTCACTTGCTCATACTGAATGAGTGTCTATCATGTGCCAGGCACGCTGTCCTTGCAGTGAGCAAGACTGACAATGTCTCTGCTCACATGGAGTTTACACTATTGCAAGTGGTGACCAAGAGAAACAGTAATAACCAATATCTTCGGGAGAGTAATCAGTGCTATTACGAAAATATCCATCCATTAGTCTATTCATTCCCTCACAAAAGACTGAATGCATGTTTTGCTAGCAGCTGGAAACACACAATGGGAATTAAAACATAGGTGAAATTTGGGGATCAGTCGCACATATATATATATATATGGTAATGAACCTATAGGAATTAATGAGGTCACCCAGATAGTGTGTAGAGGACAAAGGAGAAAGGGGGGAAATAAGCCACAAACATAGAAAAAGTATTTAAACTTAAACTAGCAAAGTGTTTCAAGAAGGAACCATCCATAGTACACACATTTTTTATGTCATGGATGAAACGGAGCAGGACCCTTTAGGGCTCCAGGGCACAGAAACACTTCTGTGTCCCTCATTCCCTCATTCCTCCTTTTGGAGGGAATAGGCTCCGGCCTCCAAGAACTTCCCTAAGTTCCACAGGGCAGGTTCAAACACATGTCAATCACGGAAGGAAGGGGATACAGAGACAAAGGAAGAACAGCCAAGACTCAACAGTGCATCCTTGGGGCAGGGTCCTGGCTCCACCTCAAGGGACACACATTAAAATGTCTTTGAGCTCTTCTTAGAACTAAAACCCCCAACAAATGGAAGATGTTAACTACTTGATGTTAACCACACAAGCTCTCCAGAGAACACTTGAGGCCAAATTAAAGGAGTACAGGCCCTGCAAACGTCCTGATCCTTATCAGCAACCCCATACTGTAACCACTGCTATGAAACTCCTCACCAAATCCTCCCCAAGTTGGGACATGTAGTTTTCAAAGGCAGGAGCCCACCGTGTATCCCTTTGTCTGGCAAAGACAACAAAGTTATTCCTTTCTGCTTCACCCAAAACTCTGTCTCTGAGATTTGATTTGGCACTGGTACACAGAGGCCATGGGAAATAGATGGGGAAACAGTGGAAACAGTGTCAGACTTTATTTTGGGGGGGCTCCAAAATCACTGCAGATGGTGACTGCAGCCATGAAATTAGAAGATGCTTACTCTTTGGAAGAAAAGTTATGACCAACCTAGATAGTATATTCAAAAGCAGAGACATTACTTTGCCGACTATGGTCCGTCTAGTCAAGGCTATGGTTTTTCCTGTGGTCATGTATGGATGTGAGAGTTGGACTGTGAAGAAGGCTGAGTACTGAAGAATTGATGCTTTTGAACTGTGGTGTTGGAGAAGACTCTTGAGAGTCCCTCGGACTTCAAGGAGATCCAACGAGTCCATTCTGAAGGAGATCAACCCTGGGATTTCTTTGGAAGGAATGATGCTAAAGCTGAAACTCCAATACTTTGGCCACCTCATGCGAAGAATCGACTCATTGGAAAAGACTCTGATGCTGGGATTGGGAGCAGGAGGAGAAGGGGACAACAGAGGATGAGATGGCTGGATGGCATCACGGACTCGATGGACGTGAGTCTGAGTGAACTCAGAGAGATGGTGATGGACAGGGAGGCCTGGTGTGCTGCGATTCATGGGATTGCAAAGAGTCGGACACGACTGAGCAACTGAACTGAACTGACACAGAGGCCAAGTTTTCAGCACCATGGAGTCAATACCAAGAGGATCCAGAACTCACTGGATTTAGCAACAGGGTGACATCAACTAGAGTGGTTTCAGTTGAGATATAGGCCTGAGACTGCACTGGGCAGGTGAGCCCATGAGATGTACGAAAATGCAATCTAAGAATGCAGACAATTTCAGTTTTGATTGTGAAAGAAGAGACTGATTACAGGATAAGCAGAGAAACAGTTGGGACAGAGGAGTTTTTCTTTTTCTTTTTCTTTTCCTTTTCTTTCTTCCTTTCTCTCTCTCTCCCTTTCTAATATAGGAAACATTTAACCATACTTAAAGGCTGAAAAGAGAGACTAATGAAGAATAACTTGGTGGACTGAGGTCTCTGAAAGAATAAAACAGAGTGGGATCCAGAAAGTAAGAGGAAACTCCTTTCCCCTGAGACTTGAGGGACAGGCAGAGGAAAGATGCTGAGGAGAGCAACTGTGGGGTAAGGAGCAGAAGTGAAGGATTAAAGGTTGAAAGACTCTTCTACCTGAATGGCCTCAGGCCAGGAAAATTCTCAGGCAAGACTTACTGAGAAAGGAAGAAGCCCCCAGGGACTGGAATGTGTATTTTAGGTTAGGTTAATTGACAGCTGATAAAAGTGAATGGGAGGTTTGAGAGGGGAGAAGGTGAGTTAAAGTTTAATAAATTTGCTTAATAGAGGAACATATAAAATTTGTCCAACTAGGCAGAAATACTTGGGGAACACAAGGATTCAAACATCTGCAAATAAACATTTTCATTTATCACTCCATGTCTGGGGTAAAAAACCTTGAAATGTAGATAGAGCTGAAGCAACAAGCTCAGTAACACAAGAGGGTTATACAGGAGCAAATATATCTGCACACATACATCTAAACTGAAGAGGGGAGGAATTCAGAGAAATAAGGTGCATGCTCTGCGAGGAAGTTCAGTTACCTAACCTCAGGCAAGCTGCTTCCCCTTGCCGTGTCCCAAATTTCCCTTCTGTTTTTTGTTTTTTTTTTTTTTTAAAGAAAATACTATCTATTTTCTTTCAGCTCCTCAAGGATACTGTAGAGATGAATGCACTGTATACTTAAAACTCCTAGCCAACTTAGAAAAGAACCTGAGAACATCAAAAGCCCACACTAAACTGGAACAATCTCTGGGCACTGGCTACACTGGGCCACACAATGGGAGGTTCCCTTTACACTCAGGAAGAAAAAGGTACCAATGAGTACAGAGCTCTTTTCAGGAACATTCCTCTCGCCTGAATCATTTGTTCCACTGTGCATGACTGAAACTTAACCTAACAAGAAGAAAGATAGCATCACCCTGTCTGAACATGCTTGAAGGCCTGTGACTCTCTTCTTACTACTTGCTGTGGGAAAAGGCATGTTAGTTCTTTGCTTATCCAAAATGTTAAGCCCTTTATTTACCGAGTGTCAGCTCAGTCGACACAGAGGGGCAGCCTCTGATACTTCTGCAAGGTGGCAGGATCCCAGAGCCTGGGAACCATGTCAATCACTGTGTCCTGCACATGTCAAGTACTCAACCTGTTTGCTAGATAGTGCCGGCCTGCCTTGCTCTGCAGTAGAACATGCAAGCATGTGCTCCTTAAAAGCAGCAAAAACTGCAGGCCAGGTGATTCGGGATAGCTTGCTCACTTTCATTTAATTTTTTATGGAGGTGAAATTCACATAACAAAAATTAAAATTTTTCAATGAACAACTCAGTAGCATTCAGGGCACTGAAGATGTTGTAGAAGTACCACCTCCACCTAGTTCCAAAACATTTAATCACCCCAGGACGACACCCTGTACCCATTAAGCAGTTGTTCTTGACTCCCTCTTCTCACAACTCCTGGAAACCAAGAATCTGTGCTCTATCTCCATAGGTTTATCTCTTTTGGATATTTCATATAAATGGATTCATACAATATGTGGGCTTTTTCAGGAGCTTGATTAATGGTTACATAATCATTATGTTTGGAGAAAGCAATGGCACCCCACTCCAGTACTATTGCCTGGAAAATCCCATGGACAGAGGAGCCTGGTGGGCTGCAGTCCATGGGGTCGCTAAGAGTTGGACACCACTGAGCGACTTCATTTTCACTTTCACTTTCCTTTACTTAGCATAATGTTTTTGTGATTCATCCATGCTATGGCATGCATTAACACTTCTTCCTTTTCATGGCTGAAAAATATTCCACTATATCGATATAACACAACTGGCTTATTCATTCATCTATTAATGAACATCTGGGATGTTTCTACCTTTTAAGAATAGTGCTGCTACAAACATATGTGTACATATATTTGTTAAGTGTTAACACTCTGCAGACTTACCAGGAAATGTACAAAGATTCTAACTTCTCCATATCCTCACCAACACTTCTTATTTTCCACGGTTTGGTTATAGCCATCCTAGTAAATGTTAAGTGGTACCTCACTGTAGCATTTCCCTGATGACCAATGATCTTGAGCATCTTTTCATGTATTCACTGACAAGCTGTGTAACTTCCCTGGAGAAATGTCTATCCAAGCCCTTAGCCCATTTTTAAACTGGATTGTTTGTCTTTTAGTCATTTTTAAGCAAGGTACTCCAATACTCGTCTCTAAACATACTGCTTCAAGCAGATGAGATGCAAAACAAGATGTTAACAGTATAGTGTTAAGAGGTTATGTTCTGAAATCGGACTGCTTGGGTTCACTCTGTAACTGACTATCCTTATGACCTTGACAGAGCTATGTCTCTGAACCAGAGATTCTCATTGTAAGATGAAGACATTAATACTAAACTTCATGGATGTGTGATGAGCAATAAGTAATTTAATCAATATAGTATACTTAACTGTGTCCAAGACAACGTAAGAACTATAAAATTGTCAATAATCAATAAAATTTGTAGGGATAGCATCTCCATGTAATTACATATGTATTCCCATAAAGATGGGAGAAATGCATGAACCTTTACCAGATTCAGCCATGCAAGGGAAAAAGGAACTCCAGCAAGGAAGTATGTTATGTATAAATGTTAAGTATAAAATGGTGTCAAAATAATGAAAAGCATTGATAAAATATTGTTATTTATACCTTTTAACAACATAGGAAAAGCATTCTTATACTGTAGAACAGAAGGCAGAACCCACTTCTGAGAAGAAAGTCTGATGATACAAACACTAAACAAGGACCAAACCTTCTGTCCCGTCATACAGTCCCTAGAATGAAAAAGATGGAGAAAGTTTGCAGGCTACTGTATTTTATAAGTGTCTTTCTTTGAAATGTCTATCTATCACTGTGAGTGAGAACAATAAACCATATTACTGAGAAGCATCAAGAATCTCTCCTTTCTGTACCACCAAAAACTTCATCACAACCAGGGGCATCATGTCAAGCAGTGCACCCACTCATATCCAAAGTCACATGCATCTTTCTCCTAAGTCTATGCTGCTGCCTTTATGCTTTGCAGTCTTTAGAAATACACGTTCATTGTAACATGTGACACCAATCCAATGTCAACGTGCAAAGGCCTCTGTGCCCCAAGTCTATCCCAAATTTGGTAACTAAAAGTTCTTCCAGGGTAGGGGTTCAATATCCCTTGCTATATTGTTGTTGTTCAGTCGCTAAATTGTGTCTGACTTTTTGCGATCCCATGAACTGCAGCATGCCAGGCTTCCCTGTTCTTCACTATCCCCCAGAGCTTGTTCAAATTCATGTCCACTGAGTCAGTGAATGCCATCCAACCATCTCAACATCTGATGCCCCCTTATCCTCCTGCACTCAATCTTTCTCAGCATCAGGGTCTTTTCCAATGTCTTCAGGGTCTTTGCTCCTACTATATACTTTGGTTCAATTAAATCTTCTGTTTATAATATACAATTTCATACCTGTAATTTTTCCCGTCATTTTACATTGCTTTAAAAAGGAATGAAGTCCTGACTTCACCTGAATTCCTTAAGGAGCTTGGGTTTTCTAAAGGCTTATGTATCTCCTTCCCCACATTCCCTTCACCAGTAAATTTAAACCTTGACATACTTATTAACTTAGATTATAATTCATGAGCTCTGCAAAGGATAGAGTAAAAAGAACTAAGAGTCACGGGTAAGTGAAAGTGAAAGTGAAGTTGCTCAGTCATGTCCGACTCTTTGCGACCCCTGGACTGTAGCCCACCAACCTCCTCCATCCATGGTATTTTCCAGGCAAGAATACTGGAGTGGGTTGCCATTTCAAAATCAAGTTTATTCTCAATACTGGAATAATGAATAAGATGGAAGGGGTGGTCAAAAACTAGTAAATCAAAAGGAAGGAAACAAATCAGTAAATGAAAAGGTAAAATGCCAAAATTAATTTACAAAGTAGAGAGAAGGGAAATTAGTGAAAGTCTATTACAGAGCAAACTTTCTCTGAAAAACCTCTAATTATATGATATATGAAATGGGCAAGCTTAAAAGTAAACTTACTGTAAAAAAGAAAAATATGTTCTTGGGAAAGCAAATAAAAATTAGTCCTGGATTAGTCATCAAAATGTTCTTGCTTGTCCCAGATCACAGTTAAAGAACAATTAAGAGGCAGAATAACGTAATGCACGTACAAGGCACGGGCAGTCCCAGGCTTGAGTTCCAACTCCACAAATATGGCAAGAGGCTTAGGTCCAAAATGTAACTAATAAGCTCATCTTTCCCAAATTATGGAAATGATTTTTCAGACTTGGTGACAATCAGAATTTGTTGCAGCTTAATTCTGGATGCTGCCTCTTTTTTTTTATTTTCTGACCATTATAGAAAGTACAGAAATCACAGAATGCTGCTGCTGCTGCTAAGTCACTTCAGTCAGTCCGACTCTGTGCGACCCCATAGACGGCAGCCCAACAGGCTCCCCCATCCCCGGGATTCTCCAGGCAAGAACACTGGAGTGGGTTGCCACTGCCTTCCCCGAATCACAGAATAATACAAAGAAAAAAGAAAGGGGCTCTATATATACTACAAACTATAATATATACTACATACATATTATACTTTTCCCTCTAACACTGTTTTTTCAATTTAGTTATAATTCACAAAGAATTACATGTATAGATTTAGATATAATCTGATTAATTTGAATATTGATAGGAATTCATGTGACTCATGCCCCCATAAGTATATGAAGAATATCTATAACCATATAAAGTGAAAGTGAAAGTGAAGTCACTCAGTCGTGTCCGACTCTTTGTGACCCCGTGGATGTAGCCTACCAGGCTTCTATGTCCATGGGATTCTCCAGGCAAGAATACTGGAGTGGGTTACCATTTCCTTCCTCAGGGGATCTTCCCGACCCAGGGATTGAACCCGGGTCTATAATATTTTAATTTATAATATTATAGAATTCCTAATTTTAAAATTAGCAGAGAAACATGGACCAGCAATCAAAGAAACCCACACGGCAGTTTATTAGGCTGGATGGCATCATGGACTCCATGGACGTGAGTGTGAGTGAACTCCGAGAGACGGTAACGAACAAAGAGGCCTGGCGTGCTGCGATTCATGGGGTTGCAAAGAGTTGGACACAACGAGTGACTGAACTGATAACTTTAAAAAAGGAATATTTTTGGTATAGTTCTGGGTTATCATAGGCAAGAATTAACTATTTTGTGTTATCCTAAATTGAGAATTTACATATTATGATTTCTCCCCCCCCAAAAATACATCTGATTACAAAATATCAGAATGATGTTTTATACACACACACACACACACATATTGTTTAATTAATATTGTACCATGGTTATTTTCCCATATTATTAAAAAGGATTAATGATTCAAGTAACTTCTTTTTAGTTTCACTTATAATTCATTTAACCACTTCACATTGCTGGACATTTTCTTTTTTTCCACTAAAATAAAGTACAATTACTAGTTGTACCCAATAGGATCACTATGAATTAATAATTATACACTCTTAATAAACACTTTTAAATTCGCTTTGCACCAATCACAAATCAGTGGAAATAAAATAGCAGTAACATGGAAGTGACTTAAGTTCTTGCTAACATTTCAGCATTAACATTTCTTATTTATTTCTGCCAAATGGCATTTCCCTATTTGTCTTTCTTTGATTATTAGTAAGATTAAATGTTTTTTCACATTTTTATAGGCTAATTCTTTTGTGACTTCTCTGTATATTGCACTGTCTATACTCAAAAGCAGAGAAATTACTTTGCCAACTAAGGTCCATCTAGTCAAGGCTATGGTTTTTCCTGTGGTCATGTATGGATGTGAGTTGGACTGTGAAGAAGGCTGAGTGCCGAAGAATTGCTGCTTTTGAACCGTGCTGTTGGAGAAGACTCTTGAGAGTCCCTTGAACTGCAAGAAGATCAAACCAGTCCATTCTGAAGGAGATCAGCCCTGGGGTTTCTTTGGAGGGAATGATGCTGAAGCTGAAACTCCAGTACTTTGGCCACCTCATGCCAAGAGTTGACTCATTGGAAAAGACCCTGATGCTGGGAGAGACTGGGGCAGGAGGAGAAGGGGACGACAGAGGATGAGATGGCTGGATGGCATCACTGACTCGACGTGAGTGGGAGTGAACTCCGGGAGTTGGTGATGGACAGGAAGGCCTGGGGTGCTGCAATTCATGGAGTCGCAGAGTCAGCCACGACTGAGCGACTGAACTGAACTGAACTGAACTGTCTTGATTCTTCCGTGTAAAATTTAAATAATCATCTGGAAAAAATGTCTCAAAAATATTTAGTTTGGAAAGACCACCATATTTATAATGCTTAGCCCTTCATCTACAAATGGACTATGTCTCTCCAATTAATCTATTATTTCTTACAGTCTGTATTTTTTTGTATGTTCCTTGTGGTATTTGTGGCCTCTAACTACCTTATTCAAGACTTCTCAGAGATTTCTGCAAGCAAAATACATGGTGTTTTCCAAATCGCCCTCCAATATATTTTTTCTTAATCAGAAAATTTTCTA
>SJYC01010331.1:0-35011 GCA_006408675.1 Madoqua kirkii | reverse complement strand
CCCTTCATCTACAAATGACTATGTCTCTCCAATTAATCTATTATTTCTTACAGTCTGTATTTTTTTGTATGTTCCTTGTGGTATTTGTGGCCTCTAACTACCTTATTCAAGACTTCTCAGAGATTTCTGCAAGCAAAATACATGGTGTTTTCCGAATCGCCCTCCAATATATTTTTTCTTAATCAGAAAATTTTCTATGGTCAGGACATGGAAATGACTATGATTTCCACTTTGGCCCAATAATTACAGTTTCTTAGTTCCCAAGGAACGGGTAGGGCTGAATTAACATTGGCACAAAAAAGAATCAATTTTAATAGATATCTCAGTGATAACTGAATCTGAATAAACAGTATAGTTCCTTTCAGTGGGAAACATAGCTGATATACAACATTTTTTCAGGTGTACTGCATAATGATTTGACATCTGCATACATCAATTTGACACTGCATATGTCTAGTAGCCATCTGTCCCCATACAAAATTATTACTGTATTATTGACCACATTCCTTATTCTGGATATTACAACCCATGGCTTATTTATTATATAACAGTAGGTTTGTGCCCTTTAAATCCTTTAAAGGATTTCACTCAACTCCCCCACACCTTCTGTCCTGGCATTTACCTAGATTTATTTCTTTTATGAAAGAGATAAAATTGATTCCAATAAATTTTTTATCTTAAACCCTATTTATATGAAATTGATACTGAAATGCCTTTCTTGTTGTTTAACTGCCTGATTTGCCTTGCCTATAATTTTACTTCAATAACAAAGTTTGAGGGAGGAAGAGAGTGTAGTCACCTGTAAATATCTTAAATTTTACAGTATTTGTTTATTAATAATGGATTTCCTCTAGGAGCTAAAATAACTCACGCATGGAACAGAGCCTCAACCAACTATTAAATTATTAATATTTAATACATCTGCCTTTTTCTATCATGCTTTCCTCTAGTAAACACCTAATAAACTGAAATGAAGTTTTCTCTGATCGTTACTACAAGGTTCTCTGCTAATTTTAATATATATATATATATATATATTTGGAAAACTCAGCAGTGGCCACAGGATTGGAAAAGGTCAGTTTTCATCTCAATTCCAATGAAAGGCAATGCCAAAGAATGCTCAAACTACTGCACAATTGCACTCATCTCATATGCTAGTAAAGTCATGCTCAAAATTCTCCAAGCCAGGCTTCAGCAATACGTGAACCGTGAACTCCCTGATGTTCAAGCTGGTTTTAGTAAAGGCAGAGGAACCAAATATCAAATTGCCAACATCCGTTGGATCATGGAAAAAGCAAGAGAGTTCCAAAAAAAACATCTATTTCTGCTTTATTGACTATGCCAAAGCCTTTGACTGTGTGGATCACAATCAACTGTGGAAAATTCTGAAATAGATAGGAATACCAGACCACCTGACTTGCCTCTTGAGAAATCTGTATGCAGGTCAAGAAGCAACAGTTAGAACTGGACATGGAATAACAGACTGGTTGCAAATCAGAAAAGGAGGACATCCAGGCTGTATATTGTCACCCTGCTTATTTAACTTATATGTAGAGTACATCATGAGAAATGCTGGACTGGAAGAAACACAAGCTGGAATCAAGATTGCCGGGAGAAATATCAATAACCTCAGATATACAGATGACACCACCCTTATGGCAGAAAGTGAAGAGGAGCTAAAAAGCCTCTTGATGAAAGTGAAAGAGGAAAGTGAAAAAGTTGGCTTAAAGCTCAACATTCAGAAAACAAAGATCATGGCATCCGGTCCCATCACTTCAGGGCAAATAGATGGGGAAACAGTGGAAACAGTGTCAAGAGTTTATTTTTTGGGGCTCCAAAATCACTGTGGATGGTGACTGCAGCCATGAAATTAAAAGACGCTTACTCCTTGGAAGAAAAGTTATGACCAACCTAGATAGTATATTCAAAAGAAGAGACATTAAGGCTCCAAAATCACTGTGGATGGTGACTGCAGCCATGAAATTAAAAGACGCTTACTCCTTGGAAGAAAAGTTATGACCAACCTAGATAGTATATTCAAAAGAAGAGACATTACTTTGCCGACTAAGGTCCGTCTAGTCAAGGCTACGGTTTTTCCAGTGGTCATGTATGGATGTGAAAGTTGGACTGTGAAGAAGGCTGAGTACTGAAGAATTGATGCTTTTGAACTGTGGTGTTGGAGAAGACTTTTGAGAGTCCCTTGGACTGCAAGGAGATCCAATCCATCCATTCTGAAGGAGATCAACCCTGGGATTTCTTTGGAAGGAATGATGTGAAGCTGAAGCTCCAGTACTTTGGCCACCTCATGCAAAGAGTTGACTCATTGGAAAAGACTCTGATGCTGGGAGGGATTGGGGGCAGGAGGAGAAGGGGACAACTGAGGATGAGATGGCTGGATGGACTCGATGGATGTGAGTTAGAGTGAACTCTGGGAGATGGTGATGAACAGGGAGGCCTGGTGTGCTGCGATTCATGGGGTCACAAAGAGTCAGACACGACTGAGCGACTGAACTGAATATTATAATACTTCCTCAATCACTGCAGATGGTGACTGCAGCCATGAAATTAAAAGACGCTTACTCCTCGGAAGAAAAGTTATGACCAACGCAGGGACATTATTTTGCCGACTAAGGTCCATCTAGTCAAGGCTATGGTTTTTTCTGTGGTCATGTATGGATGTGAGAGTTGGTCTGTGAAGAAGGCTGAGCACCGAATGATTGATGCTTTTGAATTGTGGTGTTGAAGAAGACTCTTGAGAGTCCCTTGGACTGCAAGGAGATCCAACCAGTCCATTCTGAAGGAGATCAGCCCTGGGATTTCTTTGGAGGAAAGGATGCTAAAGCTGAAACTCTAGTACTTTGGCCACCTCATGCGAAGAGTTGACTCATTGGAAAATACTGATCCTGGGAGGGATTGGGGGCAGAGGAGAAGGGACGACAGAGGATGAGATGGCTGGATGGCATCACTGACTCGATGGACGTGAGTCTGAGTGAACTCCGGGAGTTGGTGATGGACAGGGAGACCTGACACGCTGCGATTCATGGGGTCGCAAAGAGTCGGACACGACTGAGCGACTGAACTGAACTGACAATCATGAAAATGCTTTGCATACTGATGGGAGTACATGAATGTGTGTGTTACACGAATACCTACATATCAATATTCAAGTATCACTGAATTATATCTAGGTCTGTATCTGTTATTGTTTATGAAGTATAACTCAATTTAAATAAAGAGTACTCGAGGGAAAAAATATAAGTATGATGAAAGAATCATGTGGGCTTCCCAGGTGGTGCTGGTGGTGAAGAACCCGCCTGTCAATGCAGGAGACAGAAGAGACGTGGGTTTGATTCCTGAGTCAGGAAGATCCCCTGCACTAGGCCATGGCAACCCACTCCAGTAGTCTTGCCTAGAGAATCCCATGAACAGAGGAGCCTGGCGGGCTACAGTCTTAGGGTCACAAAGAGTCAGACATGACTAAAGCAACTAAGCACACACGCAAGAAGTCATATAATCCATGCAGAAGTGACATTGGTGATACAGACACAAGCATTCATTTCATTTATAAAATCATACTTGAGTACGAATTTCTGTTTTTGTTGTTCAGTTGCTAAGTTATGTCTGACTCTTTGCGACCCCATGGACTGCAGGACGCCAAACTTCTATATAATGTTATTTTGTGACATGGTAATGATCCTTCTGTTGCACCAAAAATTAAAGCTGAATTTCAATATGAATTATGACAATAAACACAGTGTTTTCCCATTGTTATGTGAGATAAAAGAAAAAGTAGCCCTGAGATAAGTTTTTGCTGTTGTTTAGTCACTAAGTAGTGTCCAACTCTTTGTGATCCCATGGACTGAAGCCTGCCAGGCTCCTCTGTCCATGAGATTCTCCAGGCAAGAATACTAGAGTGGGCTGCCCTTTTCTTCTCCAGGGGCTCTTCCTTACCTGGGGATGGAACCCATGTTTCCTGCATTGGCAGGCAGATTCTTTATCACTAAATCACAAGGGAAGCCTTCAACAAAATAACTGCCCTGATCTTTGAAATTTAGAATAACAATTATTCAGTATTTAAAACAAAAAAACAAACAACAAAGGTTAGTTTTTTTTCTATAAGGAACTTTTACACTTAGAGGTACCCTAAACTCTACAGTTCCTTAACTACCTAAGAATTAAAAGACTATAAATATTCATATCTGCCTACTCGAGTTGAACCACTCATTTCATCACAGATCTGAAAGTACTTCATAAACCATCCGGGAAGATGGGGTGTTACAGCATGAGCATTCCTTCCATTTATGGAAATACAGTATCTGTCAGTCCCCTATAATTTTGCTCAACAGCAACTGCTAAAGGAAGTTTCAAATATTTGTTGGAGATACTCTTGAAAAATAGAGGACAATTTACTGGTGTGTATGATTGTCAAGTGCTAGAATATGTCAATCATCTAATTACCAACTATTCACTGAGGAGGGCTTTTAAATACACTGTAAATGAAACGTGTAAATTAGCTACAAATTTGATATATATTATGCTGGATAAAAGAGAATAGAAACCTCTTTCAAATCTGTAATTTATTCAAAGGAGTTTCCATCTTAAATACATTTCTCGTGAAAAGCAATTTACATTGACCCAAGTTACTACATCTTCCAAGAGCAGCAAGAGAATGGGGAACAAGTCTTCTAGTCTTAGCTAATGTTACACAAAGTCACTCAGGAGCTTTTTTATTCCATTCCAACATCCTCCTTTCCTTTCAGTTGTCTCCTCCAGGTCCCAGCAAAAACTCCATTACCAGTGATCACAAAATAATTCTTATCTTTTAACACAACACTTAGTCTGAGAAACAAGTGCAGAGTTGCAAAATTGGGGATCAGTAAACAAAATTAGCCTCCCTCAACCACACTGATGAGTTCCAGGTCATCAGTCATTCCTAAATCCTCCCACTGCCATCCAAATCCAAAAACGGAACCAAAACTTGGGGCCATATTTGGCTTTTCAGAGACCTTGGCAGATAGAGACAACATTAAAAATAAAAAAAAAAAGACAGCATTTAAAACTGAACTGATACTGTGGCCAAAAAGTAATTTTTATTATTTAAAACAGAAATGACATACATGGCCTAAAATCAGCAACAGGAATAAAATGGCCTAAAATCAACAACAATGAGAAAACACTTATATTGGACTTTTGTCAATTTTGCTGGTAAATGCTGGCTCTTCCCATAGGTGGTGAGGTTAGCCACTCCTGAGCTAAAATAACACATACACGGACTTGTCACACAGCACAGAGAACAATTACTGATCCATTCAATATCTTGTAAAAACCTATATGGCAAAGAATACAAAAAAGAATATATGTGTATGTGTGTGTGTATAATGAAATCACTTTGGTGTACATTTGAAACTAATACAACATTGTAAATAAACTATTCCCTATTGGATCAGTTGGTAAAGAATCCGCCTGCAGTGCAGGGGACCTGGGTCCAGAATATCCCCTGGAATAGAAAACGGAAATCTACTCCGGTATTCTTGCCCAGAGAAGCCCATGGACAGAGGAGCCTGGTAGGCTATTTACTGTCCATGGGGTCACAAGACATGGACACGACTAAGCGACTAACACTTTCACACCTTCAATTTTTTAAAAAAAGGAAAAAATAAAGAACAGACAAACAGACTGTATGAATCCCCAAATTATAGACTTTAACTAAAATTGGTAGAAATACATAATACTTTTATTTAATATAAAGCAAAAGGAACAGAATTTTTGAAATTTTTGTCAGGCTTACAATTTGCTTATTGTAGGAACCATTGTGATTCATATTTGGCCTAAGGGTAAAAAGATCTCTGCTTATATCCATGACTTAGTCAAATCTTTCATAACACCAGAGATACCGATTTATGATATTAAGACCACTGCTTTCTTAAATCAGAGCCTACTGTTCACTATCCTTATATCATTTAGGAATTTATAAATTTCAAAGAGGAACCTGAACAAAAATCATAACAATTCATTATTATCCAAGGTAGAGTTATGGTGTCGATTTTCTAAATAAATTCTAGACAGGTTTAATTTATTTTTACAATTTAAGTCGCTCAGTCGTGTCCGACTCTTGCGACACCATGGACTATAGCGTATCAGGATAGACTTTAACTAAAATTGGTAGAAATACATAATACTTTTATTTAATATAAAGCAAAAGGAACAGAATTTTTGAAATTTTTGTCAGGCTTACAATTTGCTTATTGTAGGAACCATTGTGATTCATATTTGGCCTAAGGGTAAAAAGATCTCTGCTTATATCCATGACTTAGTCAAATCTTTCATAACACCAGAGATACCGATTTATGATATTAAGACCACTGCTTTCTTAAATCAGAGCCTACTGTTCACTATCCTTATATCATTTAGGAATTTATAAATTTCAAAGAGGAACCTGAACAAAAATCATAACAATTCATTATTATCCAAGGTAGAGTTATGGTGTCGATTTTCTAAATAAATTCTAGACAGGTTTAATTTATTTTTACAATTTAAGTCGCTCAGTCGTGTCCGACTCTTTGCGACACCATGGACTATAGCCTATCAGGTTAAAATCCATGGGATTTTCCAGGCAAGAGTGCTGGAGTGGATTGCCATTTCCTTCTTCGGGGGATCTTCCTGACCCAGAAATCGAACCTGGGTCTCCTGCATTGCAGGCAGATGCTTTACCGTCTTGAGCCACCAGGGAAGCCCTTCTAGACAGGTCAGTAGTCTACTAAATAAATTAAAACAATTCATAATACTAACGGCAGACTAGTATTTTACTAGTTTTAACTGCCTACACACTACTCACCAAATGAGGTTAAAAGCAGCTACAGACCCGTTAATACTAGTTCTGTATGCCACTACTGCATAATTTAAGAGAGATTCCTCCTGTGGTACATATACACAATGGAATGTCACTCAGCTATTAAAAAGAATGCATTTGAATCAGTTTTAATGAAGTGGATGAAACTGGAGCCTATTATACAGAGCAAAGTAAGTCACAAAGAAAAATACCAATATAGTATATTAACGTATATTAATGTTACATTAATATTAATTATGTTAATGTATATTAACGTATATTAATATATATGGAATTTAGAAAGATGGTAACAGTGACCCTGTATGTGAGACAGCAAAAGAGACACAGATGTAAAGAACAGACTTTTGGATTCTGTGGGAGAAGGCAAGGGTGATTTGAGAGAATGACATTGAAACATGTATATTATCATATGTAAAATAGATCGCCAGTCCAGGTTCGATGCATGAGACAGGATGCTCAGGGCCGGAGCATTAGGATGACCCTGAGGAATGGGAAGGGGAGGGAGGTGGGAGGGAGGGTCAGGATGGGGAACACATGTACACCCAGGGCTGATTCACGTGAATGTATGGCAAAACCCACCATAATACTGTAATTAGCCTCCAATTAAATTTACAACAAACAAACAATAAAAGAGATTCCTCCTAAACTCTTGGAGTTTTTAATTTTTGTACTTCCATTAAGAATTTCTAAATACTAGATGCAGTAACACTAGGCTAGGCGATATACTGAGCAAGAAAAGTATGTTCACTCTACACAGGAGCTCAGAAACAATATCAAGTCAAGAGACCACTCAGGAGAAGAATAAGCATTTTCATGGCAGAAGAGCACTGAAAAGGTTAAGGAATGCACAAGGACTTGTTGAAAAGTGGATTCTGAGAAGGCTGTGAGTTGCTTTCCAAGCAATGCCTAGCACATAAAATGTCCTATGAGCAGACTGGTGTTCAGTCCTATTTGAAATGTGGAGAAAAAAAGAGGTAAGAAAATATGTGTGGTCATAAGAACAAAGTAGATAGTGAGAAATGCAGAGACAAGTTGATGTTTCTAAGAATTTAGATTAAAACAGGAACAATTAAAAAATCAATCTCTCATTGCATCAATCTTATCTAGATAGATTATTCTAAACATCAGGCTTCCCAGGAGGTTCTAGTGGTAGAGAGTCCACCTGCCAATGCAAGAGACATAAGAGATGCAGGTTTGATCCCTGGGTCTAGAAGATCCCCTGAAAGAGGGCATGCAACCCATTCCAGCGTTCTTGCCTGGAGAACCCCACGGACAGAGAAGCCCGGTGGGCTACGGTCTATATAGCGTTGCGAAGAGTTAGACATGACTAAAGCTACTTAGCACACAGGCACAATCTAGAAACCCTCCCAGACCATCCTTACTCCAGGTTTCAGACCCTTTAGCTTCCTTCTTTCAAAAGGGGTGCTGCCTCTACTTTCAGATGTTTATTGGGAGCAGTTTCCTATTTGAATGTTAATTACTGTTGTGACACACATGATAATTTAACTTGCTTCAGTAATTTATTCTTCCTTGTAATTAGATGTAGTAATTGGAAAATCTTCCAGAGTGTAACAACAGTTCTAAAGGTGAAATGGCAGAGGGAGGGAGCTTTCCCATAGGATTTCAACTGTAAATCTGGAGCTGCCTGTTCAACGGGCAGTCACTGGATGAACCATGGCAGGAAATCAGACATGGTCCTTCTGGAGTCAAAGAGATGGCACTTGTGACCTTTAAGACCTGGATGATTCAAGAAGTAGGCAAAGACCCCGTAGATGGTTAGTTAGAGCGACCCTGAGAAGAATATTAAACATTAAACTTGAATGAAGCCAGGCATGACACGACACAGCGCTGTTTAAAATCCTCTGGTCTGGAAGCTATTCACATACAGCTCAGACACTCTGTAGAATGAGCAGGCCAAAAATACCACTGGAGTGTGATGGGCTCTATTTTCACTTGATTTACAGAAGCGTTTTGGTGCTTGCCACCCCATATACACTCAATAAATTATTACTGAAATAAGCAACAGAGTAATTGGATAAATGAATGGGTGCATGCCTGGCTTAGAAGTAATTATAGCCAATATAATTCAATATATAAAACATACCAAGTATCATGCTAAACACTTTACATCTCTTTTTCTTCTCTCCCAACCTCGTTTTCATTGTTTCCAAAGCCTTACTACATATCTTGACATAAGATTCTTAAAAAAAAATTCTATGACAGATTATTTTAAACATATGCAGAAGTAGAGAGAATAGCTCACATACCCAGATTCAACTTCAATGATATTGACCTATTTTCTTCATTTACACCTTCTGTCATTAGCTCTCCTGCATTATTTTGAAGCCAATTCCAAATGTCATATCATTTCATGTGGCAATGTTTATAGGGTTTGGGACTCTATGGTGGTCCAGTGGTTGAGAGTCTGTCTTGCAATGCACGGAATACAGTTTCAATTCGTGTTTGGGAAACTAGGATTCCACATGCCACAGGGCAGCTGGGCCCACCCATCACAACTGCTGAGCCCACACACTTGCAGCGAGAGAGCCTGCACACCGAAAGAAAGGATTCCATGTGATACAACTAAGGGCCAAATAAATAAATAATTATTTTTAAAAATAATTATAGGTTTCATTTTTAAAACTTCAATGTAATAATCCCTTAAGTATATTAATAAGAATTCCTTAATATCATTCAGGCACTATACCTTTTATCCATTATTCAGTTCAGTTCAGTTGCTCAGTCGTGTCCAACTCTTTGTGACTCCATGAACTGCAACACACCAGGCCTCCCTGTCCATCACCAACTCCCAGAGTCCACTCAAACCCATGTCCATCGAGGTGGTGATGCCATCCAACCATCTCATCCTCTGTCGTCCCCTTCTCCTCCTGCCCTCTATCTTTCCCAGCATCAGGGTCTTTTCAAATGAGTCAACTCTTCGCATCAGGTGGCCAAAGTATTGGAAGTCTAAAACTAACTTGAACATCTGGAAGTTCACAGTTCACCCATTATAGTCTTTTATAGTTTGTACATAATTGTATCCAAAAAGGTCTTGACAGTAGGGTGAACTGACATATCCCATACATTCTTTTAATCTATAGATTTCCCCTCCATCTCTCTTTAAAAAAACAACCTTATTTATTTATGTATTGGCTACAGTGGGTCTTCACTGCCATTTAAGCACTCTCTCTAGTTGCAGCAAGCAGGGGCTAGTCTCTTTGGGGAGCTCGGGCTTCTCATTGCCATGGCTTCCCTTGTTGCAGAGCACAGGCTCAGTAGTGGTGGTGCACAGGCTTAGTTGCTCCATGCACGTGGGATCCTCCCTAACCAAGAATCGAACCTGTGTCTCTTGAACTGGCAGGCAGATTTTTTACCACTGACCCACCAGGGAAGCCCTCCATCTCTTTTTATTTATTTATTTTTAATTTTATTTTTACTTTATTTTGCTTTACAATACTGTATTGGTTTTGCCATACGTTGACATGAATCTGCCACGGGTGTACATGAGTTCCCAATCCTGAACCCCCCTCCCACCTCCCACCCCATATCATCTCTCTGGATCTTCCCCGTGCACCAGCCCCAAGAATCCTGTATCCTGCATCAATCATAGACTGGTGATTCATTTCTTACATGATAGTATACATGTTTCAATGCCATTCTCCCAAATCATCCCACCCTCTCCCTCTCCCACAGAGTCCAAAATTTCATTCTATACATCTGTGTCTCTTCTGTTGTATTAGCTGTCATGCTAATGAAACAAAGTCATTTGCCCTGTAGAACTGTCCAGTCTAGATTATTAAAATTGTATTTCCATGATATTTAATTCAGTCTGTTCCCCTGCCCTCTGTACTTCCAGTCAATGGGTAGTCAGAGAAAGAGGCCAGATCAGATTACAGTTTGAAATTTCGGCAAGAACACTTTAGAAGCTGTGTACTGGAGACCTACAATCTCAAGTTGCCTTTCTGTGATGTCCATAAAAAGGGGTACTTACCACTTGGATTCATAACTTACTGGGGGTTCCAAAATAATAAATCCTGACTTTCTGACCCCTCCCTCTGTTAGCAGGTGTAAACCTCTCTAAAGAGAGACAGTTTCATCAACTATTTGGTAAACGTGAGGTATAGTTTGTAAAGAGAAGCATGCTAAAAACTTCTTTCCTTTTATTTGTCAGTTGTCAAAGTAATGATTGACTCCCTAATATCATAACAAAAAGCACCAATAAGGGTTTAACTTTTAGCTCTGAAAATCCCTTGAGGGGCCTATCCCCCACATCTGTGTCAGAAATCTAAAACTGTCCGTTATCTAAGTATGTCTAAGAGTGGGAGTGAAGAAAGATAATAATCTGCTTTGAGAGCATCTGTCTCCTTAGGGCCTCTTCAGCAAGCAGATTTTTTTTCCCCCTTAATTTGATTATCTCCAAATAAGAAAGTTAAAAAATTCTGCCTCTTTAAGAATATTAAATATCTAGCACCTTTCTCTCCAAGTCATGATGCAAATGCTTGCCACCTGATTTCAGAAACTCAAAGGGCAGAAGAGAATGGGTAGCAGTCCCCACACAGCTGTCCCTGGAATCTGTGGGAGTCAGCTTCCAGGAAGCCCTTAGACTAAAATCCAAGGGTGCTCAAGTCCCTTATACTAAATGGAGTAATATTTGCATATAGCCTACATATTTACATATTGTGCTATAATTTATGTTTTGTTATTAATTTATTTCGCTGTGTTGGGTCCTAGTTGCAGCATGCAGGATCTTCCTTGCAGCACATGGACTCTCTAGCTGTGACGTGCGGGCTTAGTTGCTCTAAAGCATGTGGGACCCCAGTTCCCTGACCAGAGGTCGAGTCATAACCACTGGACCACCAGGGAAGCCCCCCTCCAGCACCATCTAAATCATCTCTAGATTACTTATAGTTTCTGCACTGTGCTGTGCCTAGTCGCTCAGTCATGTCCGACTGTGACCCCATGGACCGTAGCCCGCCAAGCTCCTCCCTCCATGGGGATTCTTCAGGCAAGAATACTGGAGAATGCCCTCCTTCAGGGGATCTTTCCAATCCAGGGGTCGAACCAGGTGTCCCACATTACAGGTGGATGCTTTAACCTCTGAGCCATCAGGGAAGTCCCTTATAATACCTGGTATAATGTAAATCTATGTAGGTAGTTGCTGGCAAGCAGAAAACTATAGTTTTGCTTTTTGGAACTTCCTAGAATTAAAAAAAAAATTGATCCTCAGTTAAATTTGTGGATGCAGCATCCGCACATAAGAACCCCTGGATACAGAGAACTGACTGCCACTAGTTTCCAGCAAGAGATGCTTCCTTTCGCAAACACTCCTCAAAAGTGATATAAACAGAGCCTGTGATATAAGGAGCCATAAAGAGATGTGGAAAAAGCAACCAAATACCATGGAAACGACATATTCTACTATAGTATGTACAGCATTTGGCTTGTTTTTTTTTTTTTTTTCCTGAGAAATAAAGTGATCACTTAAACTATGGTAATTACTATCATCTCTCTCTCCACATGCATTTCCACCCTTGAGAAGCAGCAGAAACTGGAGGCTGACATGGTGTGCCAACAAATGCTCTTGCGCACAGAGGAGAACTCATTCTACTGCTAGAGGTTCCATTCCCCTCAGAGGAACGACTGTGCAGAACAGTGTCTCCCGAGAGCAAGGCAAATGGAGGTCTCACCAAGAACACACTCCAGCGAAAGTGACCGCAGTGGAGGAAAACGTCTCTCCTGTATTTTTCCTTCAAACAGACAGCCTAGTCTCCACTCGAGTGGAAGGGAGAGGTGACCTTGAGATTATATACAGCTGTGATATAAAAAGTCTGTCTATGTACAAAATTAATGAAAAGCATCCCACCTCTCCACCCGCCAAAGCTGAGACGGCTCAGGAACAGTAATATGCCTGACATCTTATTTGCCGCATACAAGACTTGGGAAATTCAAGAATGCTAGGGATTATGTATCATTTCATGAATGGCATTTTGGGCAACCAAAGATCCTCTCTACACAGAAACACAGGAAATCTCAGAATTTCTGTTCCCCACGTGTATGGATATTTTCTTAATTTGCATAATTTTATTTATAAGAGGCAGAACTCAAGTTACTGAGTTATGAAACAAGTACATAGACTAGGGTGGTCTAGTTTGGGATCCACTCCCCAATATGAAAGGGGATGCAAGGCTCCCATCTTTGAGACATGGTATTACTTCAGCTACTTGTATGCCAAGCACCAGCTGTCTAAGTAGCATGTCCTTCAGATACCTACACACAACTGAAAACTGAGAAGCCTAACACTGAGAGCTGAAAAACTGGATTCTAACACTAGCATATTTATTTCCTGAATAAACTGTTCTGCAACCTTGTACCTTCATTTATCCATTTTACAGAGTTTATTTTGCAGGAGCATTTTTGAAAAATAAATTCTTTGAAATCTTCAAAGAAAGAACACAACTTTAACCTAGTATGAAGTAAACAGAAAGAAAAACTTGAACAAATCCTGCCAGTTAATCCAACTAAAGAGAAATGAGCGAGAGAGAGATCAACTTCCAAGGCGAGGAAGGACCATTATCAGTGGCTGTAAACATTGTCTTCTCACCAGTTCCTTACTGAGATTAAAACCCCGACACCTCATATTTGCATCTCCATCCTTCCTCTTCGTCCCACCATCATAGCCTCCCCCCAGGTACTCCTGCTCTCTCTTGGGTCCTCTATCACCCATCTCCCCTATTTTACCCTTACTTCCCTCTACAATTATAATGTCCCTCCCACTGTCACCAATAAGACTGAGCTGAAGGGGACCCTAGAACTCTTCTAATCAAACTCCTAACCAGTAGAAATAGAAAGATGAGGCCTGAGGTGATGAAGGCACAGGCTCAGCATCATCAGGTAGCCAGTCATTTGCAAAGCTCCGTCCTCATCCAGCAGTCTTCCTCCTGGTATAGCATGGTGCTACTACCTACCTGGCACTGCTCACTCTTACCCAGGAAAGGGATTTGAGGAACCAGGTGATGCATCTCATTGTTTTCTACCAGAAGGAGGGCTTCCAGTCACAAATGGAAAAATAACATAAAAATAACCACCTTGATCAGATTAGAATCCTATATCTAAAGGACTCCACCAAAGTTCAAATGTCTTCACCCTTAGTCCACCTCATCCAGAAAGTAAGATTTGATTCCACAATGACCATCTCCCAATGGTTCTTTCCACTACTGAATGTGACTGGAAGGATACCTTCCATGAGTCAAACCTAAATCCTTCCTAGAAGAAGAAATAGCCCTTAATTCTTATATGTGATGTGCGTATGTGTATGTTAAACACTTCAATCATGTCTGACTCTTTGTGACCTTATGGACCATACTCCACCAGGCTCCTCTGTCCATGGGATTCTCCAGGCCAAGAATACTGGAGTGGGTTGTCATGCCTTCCTCCAGGGAATCTTCCCGATCCAGGGATCAAACCCACATCTCTTATGTCTCCTGTGCTGCAGGTGGGTTCTTTACCACTAGCACCACCAGGGAAGCCCCCTTAAATGTGATATTGAAGCACAATCACCACCAGGGTTGAAAAGGCACTCTACATACGCCCCTAAGTGCAGGTGGGCATGGTTGACAGAAAGAACACAAGGATCTTTTCTAAAAGCACAAACCTAAACATCTCCACAGCCTTACCTTACCTTTAGGAGGTTAAATAATCTTAGTCCTTTTAGCTTTATCAACTCTTTAATGGTATTTTTGGCTTTGGTCTAAGGTCCATTCAAACTGACCATGTTGCTTTCTGGAAGCTAGACTCTAGAACCAAAGAACAGGTTAATATAAACACCAAGGGCATCCTCAATGTAAGAGAAAAGTCATCAACAAAAGTATTAGAAACTTGTAGAGGCAGTATTCAAGACAACAGTATTTTTCAGATAGACGAAACTTATGAAGTTCACGAATAACCAGAAACAAAGAAGAAAACATCAAACAAGTCTTAAAATTATTTTCAAGCACAAACTCAAATATAGTCCATTAGACATCATTTAATCTGACAGCTCTACCCATGTAGCTAAATATGAGAAGCTTAGCTTAAGAGACAAAAGCCAGAAATGTCCTAGCTAAACCCCTTAGTGACACAATAAAGTCAGGAAGAAGCAAGGTGAATAAATTAGAGAAAATGCATACAAAGAATAAACAAACAAATATCTACATCAAATTTCTGACTGAGCCAGGGGAGAGTGTTCAGAAAAAATAAAATAGTGTGTACTCTTGGTATAACGTCTTGAGAATAATAAGGCTGCCAAATTTCAAGCATCAGGGAAGTCAAGTACTAGCTCAGAAGATTATGAAAAGTTAACTTTCCAAACTGAATCTGAAAAGGAACCAAGTAAAAGGAGGTCAGTTCATCCTAAGAAAGACGCAATTTCTACTATTTGGCTGGCTGTTTCAAATTAATATCCTAGAACATCAGCAGTTAAAAGAACCCTATAAAAATGGCAGAGAGGGAGAAGCAAATAGGGTAGAAACAACATATTTACACTTTAATAACAGAAAGGTATTACTAGAAGGACTTACAAGGTACTAATATGACATATATGAAAGTCCAAAAGGCGAGCTTTAATAAATGATGAGAAAAGGCAACAGGATGGAAGTAAAGCCAGATGACTTGAAATAACTCCTTCTACATACATACTAGATTATTTTAAATCAAGTAAGCCACCCCAAGATCCAAGAAAGATCATGCTTTATTATTCCCTAACAGGCAGTATCCCCATTACATCAAACCAGTAAAGGCAGTTAGGTGGAAAACTAGGCGTGAGATGACTACAAACCACTTGTCCTTTCCAAGATATTGTGACAAATGCTGAAAAACCCTGAAGGCATACCTTGACCCACAGAGGCCTCAGATTTTACATTAAATATGAAAGATAAGCAAGTGCATCACCCTTTTCTTCTACGAGGACATACCTGGACAATAATCGTTGAAAAAACAGATGAGCCATAATAGGTCAACATAATTAACAGTTTCCAAGTCAGCACACACATTCGCAGCATCAGACTCATCAACGCTCAGTGACCTGGCCATCTCTGGAGGACAGTACTTCCTGTCATCCCCAAACTGTATCTCAGATGTGTAATTTCTGCTTCTAAAATTATCACACCTTGCTATGGCCTGCATATCTGTGGCCCTGCCAAAAAAAAAAAAAAAAAAAGTGCAGCCTTGACTCACAATGTGTCTATATTTATAGAAAGTGTCTCTAAGGAAGTACCTACGAGGTCATAAGGATGGGGCCCTGATCCAATAAAATTAGTGTCCTTTTAAGGGGAGACATCAAAGAGCTCGCCCTATTTCACAAGTACCCACAAAGAAAACACCACAGGAAGACATAGCAAGAAGGCGGCCATCTGCAAGCCAGAAACGGAGTCCTCACCAAACATCAACTCAGCCAGAGCCTTGATTGTGGACTTCTAGGCTCCAGAACTGGAAGAAAATTAACCTCTATTGTTTAAGCCACCCAATTTGTGGTATCTGTTACAGCAACCTGAGTTAAGACATATCTACTCTACCAATGTTGCTTAGTGGCTTTCCAGACAGCAGGAATGAAATTTAAAATTTATTTATTATGTATGGCATAATGCAATGCTCTGTGCTTCAGAAATGCTCTTTTGAACATAATAATGGTTTAAAAATGACACTGACTGCAACAACACCTACAATTATCCATAAGTGCGGACATAAGCCAATTTATCATTTCAACAGTCAGACAAATGATTCTCTTTATTAAAAAGCAGGCTGTCGGATGCTCACCCTTTGTTCACTCACTACTGAAAACTGTCAATAGCAACATAAGTATTATAATTTCTCCATGAGGAACATCGACAACCAGATAAAATATCTTTAATACTAATTTATTTGTACATGTATGCTAAAAACACTGTAAAGAACTTCTCTTGAAATTTTTACATAAGTAAGATACTTAACTTGCTTGGTTTTATGACCATTGGCCTAGATATTACCAAACGTAGGACAGTGTATTTGGACTTAAAGAATATAAAATTATAAAAGTACAAAATGGGGAATCATAGACTAGAGACAATTTAAGTCAAATTCATTTTTTTTAAATAAGAAAATCACTGATCAGTGACTTGAGTGCCTTATTAAAAGTGACATAAATAGACCCATTAATTTTCACATTGTGTTCTTCTATTGTGCTGTTAGGAGTAATTTTTAAGTTAAAATCATAAATCTCAAAAAAGTGTAAAACTTTCATTAAATTCATTAATTGAGGAACCAGTGAGATGGTATAATCTCTTCAAAAGAGAATCACAAGAGCAAACAAATATATAAGCATCAGTAGTGCTTATTTGGAAATAAGCAAAAGTAGGCAAAATTGGAAAAACTGATCACTATATATATAGGGCAATAATCTATTGCATTCACTGATCACAATTAGCTTTTCACAGACAAGATCATTTGCTTTACTATCTGATGTCTGTAATATTACAGAGCTATAAAACAGCCCAAAGACAATGAATGACAGAGAGAACCTAGCTGGTAGAGCTAGACAGCAAGCTGCATACATAAAATGCCGGATGATAAAAGGCTACTGACTCATTCAGCAGGTGCTGGCAAAGCAGTGAACAAGAGACCAGATTCCTGCCCTGGTGGGGCTTACCATCTCTGGACTGAACTGTACAAACAGGTTCTGCTCTGCACAGGATCTGTGCAGCGTGGTCCTAACTTCAGCTTTCCTTTTACTGGATAACACCCCAAGGAACATTGGGAATATCCACCTAACTGACTTCTTTGTAAATGACAAAATTCGCCATTTTAACCATTCCTAAGTATTTAATTCAGTGGCATTAATTAAACTCTCTATGCTGTGTAAGCATTACCACTAATTCCAAGACTTTCTCAGCACTCCAAATGGAAACTCTGCAGTAACTCTACTTTTTAAAAGTTTTTTGTTTGTATATTAAAATTAGTTGCTATTGAAGTATAGTTGCTTTACAATGTTGAGTTAGTTTTTACTATACAGCAAAGTGAATCACCCATACGTATACACACATTCCCTCTTTTTTGGATTTCTTTCCCATTTAGGTCACCACAGAGCACTGAGTAGGGTTCCCTGAGCTGTACAGTATGTTCTCATTAGCTAGTTATCTATTTTATACATAGTATCAATACTGTATATATGTCAATCCCAATCTCTCAATGCATCCCATCCATCCTTCTTTCCAACCTTGGTGTCCATATGTTCATTCTCTATATCTGTGTCTCTATTTCAGTCTTTGTTTTCTAAAGGGCCACAGGTTACTAATATTTCTAGTTGACATATTTATTTTAAAGATATCTATCTTATCAGTTAGTTAAGGACTGCCTAAGATCTGTTCCTTTAACCTCTGTGATACTTCAGTCATTGTGCTTTGATTTTATCATCATTTTCCAGGAGGTAAACTTATTTTTTGAGAAGAGAAATGGCATTTCTACCACCCAGACATGGCAGACAGACAGTCTTGTGTGCTGTACACTATGTTACCCAAGTCTCACAAACATCTAGACAGACATTACCGTCACCTTTTCACAGATAAAGAAGCTGAGGCTCAAAGGAATGAATGGATTTTCTCAAGCATACTTAGTAAGGGAAAAGTCCAAGAATCAACACCAGTTATTCTATATTGAAGCAATGATGAAAGAAAGGAAAGCAGAGCAGAAAGAAAAGGAAAAAGGGAGGGAGTGGGGATGGAGAGAGGAAAAAAGGAGAGAGGGAAGGAAGACATATGGTTAGTTGTGGTTTTGGTTCAGAGTTACCATTAAAAATAAAGATTCACTAAACAATGATTTTAATCTGAATTCTGTATTTTAAATGTGCTAAAAAACATTCACACTAGAAAACATTTCACTACGGGAAAAAAAGGGAAAGATGAAAATGATATTTTCAAAGATACAGGAGAGGCTAAGGAAAGATTTTTAAATGAATAGGCTTTGGGAGATATCCTCAATTGCTTCCCTGTAAATGTGTCACCTCAGTCTCTTAGGGTGGCTGCCTTTTTCTAAAAACTGCCAAATATTTCAAGGGAAAAAATAAAGAGAAGACCCTAACGCACACCCCGCAGTTTATTGGTGTTTGTATCACAGCAGTACTCTGTGGCTTTAAGACACATTGAAACTCCATCACACGCTGCTTTAAAGACCAAATGACTAGAATAAAAACTCCCAGGGACAGCAAAGGCAAGATACTGCCAATTGTGTGTGCTTAGGAAAGGCACATTTCTCTGGAGAATGCTATAATTCTTTCCTCCTCTCTACAGGAATTTCGTTTTTTAAAAAAAGGAACTGAGAAACAAGAGGAAACATGGAGACAAGTTTCGAGTCAGAATCTTATTTTTTGTGGAGCCAAATTTATTTCACGATATCTAGATAATTAAATCTTGAAATAAATTCAGCTCCACAAAACATAAGCAGGAAATTATTATTAATCTGGTATGAGATTATTAAATATAACTCTCCTCTGAGTAATGGTCTCACATGGGGAGTTACATAAACTAGTCCTTAAAGGCATAAGCTGTGGCATCCAAAGACCTGAATTCAAGACCCAACTTTTCTACATGCAGAGTACAAGACCTTGGCCACATAACATAACCACTACAACTCTACTTCAAAGTGAAAGTGAAAGTCACTCAGTCATGTCTGACTCGTAGTGACCCCATGGACTATACATATACAGTCCATGGAATTCTCCAGGCCAGAATACTGGAGTGGGTAGACTTTCCCTTCTCCACGGGATCTTCCCAACCCAGGGATCAAACCCAGGTCTCCCACATTGCAGGCAGATTCTTTACCAGCTGAGCCACCAGGGAAGGCCTAATCAGCAACTTCTTCAAAAGCGTGCCTTATAAGGCCGATGTGAGAATTAAGTAAAATGCTGTATATAAGTACCAAACATAGCCTGGTAAACTTTAAGGCTTAATACAAGCTTTATAAAGAGCAGGGACAGGAGAGGAGCACTTGAAGCACAGAGTGAGATTCAGGTTTGAAAGCACGGAGAATTTTTTTTAAATGAATACTCAGCAAGACTAAGTTAAACATAGCAAGGCTTCCTCTGTCCTCCAGGGAAGAAGACAGCAAAAACAAAATAATTAATAATAATGAAGATCACTGGGTCAGGATTTTCAATCTGTTCTCTTGCCACTACTTTTCTCTCGTCCGTGTTTGGATGACACAGGTCCAAGATAAAAACAGAACAAAAGGAGGGAAGCAACAGAACAGAGAAAGCAGGAACTAGAAAAAACAGTCTCAGAAAGTACACCAGCGTTTTCTTCATAATATTAGAAAAGATCACCAGGCAACACTCAAAAGGTAAGCTCTGAACACTGGGTGTCACTAGGTTTGACTGATGACGCCACAAACTATGCTGAGGACCCTGAACCAGCTCAGGGAGAAACTGTGGGGAAGAGAGAGAGAGCACACGGCACAGTCCATTCTGGATGCCAGTGTCTTACACACAGGGGTCACGACTTCAAGATTCCTTGCCTGGATCATTCATGCTCCATCCTCACTCCCTGCATCCACAAACAATGGTTCTGCTTAAAACCATCACCACAAATTAGAGTGAAAAAATACCAGCACACTAGGCTAGTAGATAAAAAATATCAACATCTTTCCTCATAAGAAAGGGAAGCCTTAACAAGTTATATAAGCCTTTTGTTTCTACAGAAGGACTGAGCCATTTTTAGAACATCTTAACACTTTAAAATCAGTTGTATCTTTCAAAGGGGAGACCACTTACCACACATATTTATTAAATTGAATGCCAGGGGAGGGTGTATCTCATAGAAAAATGGCTCTGTACAGAATGCATCAAAAATATCAAACATTTGAAACCAAGAGAGAATTTGGGGGGAACTGAACTCTTGCCTTAAGCAGGAGGATAACTGAAAGGTCTTCACAGGTTCTCATCTCTGATCAACCAATAATTCATCACGTGCCACAGGGAAAATCATGAATTTCTGAAAGTCTCAGGTTCCTCTCTATATCTGCCCAACACCATACTGGGTTCTTATGAGGATCAAATAAATTAACCCCATTGTTTTAAAAAGTTATTTATTTCATTTTCGGCTGTGCTGGCCTTTGCTGCGGTTCGCGGGCTTTCCCTAGTTGCGGCAAGGCAGGGACTACTCTCCAGTTGTGGGGCATGGGCTCCAGCAGCTGCAGCACCCTCAGGCTCAGCAGCTGCAGTTCCTGAGCTCAAGAGCACAGGCTCAGGAGCTGTGGTGCACAGGCTTAGTTGCTCTGTGGCATGTGAGATCTTCCCAGACCAGGGATCAAACTGTCGTCCCCTTCATTGCAAGGCAGATTCTTAACCACTGTACCACCAGGGAAGCCCTCTTCAGCAGTTTCTGAATTGTGTTCCCCACTACCAACAGCCATCAGCAACCTGGGAACTTCATCAGAATGCCCAATCTCAAGCCCTACCGAAGAACTACTAAATCAAAAACTCCAGTAATGTGTACTGTGAATGCACTATAAAGTTGACCATCTCCACAAAAATATATATGAAAACAATTAGAAAGTCTTAAAACACTAAAGTTACAGTGGAAAAATTAAGAATGTTACATTTGTTTGAAGTTGTAAGGACTTTCACTTAAACATAATTGGATACAGATAAGGCTCTCTCTGTGTGCTTTACATGCAAATTCACATTCTAACAGTCTCTTTAGTAAATGTTACTATAAAATAAGATGAAATCTGAAATTATGGCACCTATCTATGTTAAAATGTACCATTATTTAGTCATAGCTTTAAAGGACTGGGGAAAAAGAAATCAAATTAATAATCACCACATTTTCTTTAAAGAATACATATTAGACTAAACTGATTTAAGTCTGGTTATTAATAAAGAATGAACTTGGTATCAGCTCTCTCTTGGGGAAAGGAGAAAAGTAAATTTTACTGGGATCTTTACATTTCATGGTAATGGTAAGGCATTTGTTATTTTTAAAATGGTAAAATGTGAAGTCAAAATAAAAAGAAAGTGGCTATAAAGGATGCATTTCAACTGACAAAGGAGGCTTTTCATGTAACAAGTATAGTAAGTCTTTGAGAAATTCTAATAAGTAGAACTAAATTAAGAACAAATATGCTAAGAAAGCAGCTTCCTAGGTGGCACTAATAGTAAAGAATCCACCTGCCAATACAGGAGACGCAAGAGATCGACCTGGGTTTCCACCCCTGGGTCAGGAAGATCCCCCGGAGGAGGAAATGACAACCCACTCCAGTATTTTCACCTGGAAAATACCGTGGATGGAGGAGCCTGGCGGGCTGCAGTCCACGGGGTCGCAAAGAGTCGGACACGAGTGAGGGACTAACAGTGACAGCGACAGCCGCTGAGTCGTGCGCAACTCTCTGCGACCCCATGGACTGCAGCCCGCCAGGCTCCTCCACCCGTGGAGTTTTCCAGGCGAGAGTACAGGAGTGGGGCGCCATTCCCTTCTCCCGGGCATCTTCCCAACCCAGGGATTGAACCTGGGTCTCCCATACTGCAGGCAGACTATCATTTGAGCCACCAGGGAAGCAGACGGATTCTTTACTGTCCAAGACACCAAGTGAGAGGTGGCACTATGATTATTTTCTTCATTCTAATTAAGCCCAAGAAAACATGTTAAACAACAACAAAAAAATCCTTATTAGAAATATTCTTAGCTTACATTTATCTTCACATCTCATTTATTACCTCTAGTTAAGGGAAACCAAGACTGCAGCCCCTGACAAATTAGAGACGACTTGAGAGCCACATTACTAACAACATACATTTCTGAAGTAAATGAGATGGAAAAGGAAGCAGAGGCATGAAGAATAAATTAATGGTTAAAATACAATAAGAAATAGGAATAACTAATAAGATTTGTCAAAAAAAAGGAAATCACCAACTATGTAGAGCTTAAATTGAACTATATACCACTTTACATATCTCTAAAACATGCTTATTACTAAGACTTTTTAAATATAATTTTTATTCTTTGGCTGTTCGTGTGCCATGCAGGATCCTAGTTCCCTGACCAGGGATGGAACCTGTGTGCCCTGCAGTAGAAACACCAAGTCTTAACCATTTGACTGCCAGGGAAGTCCCTGTAAGACATTTAAAAATGTGCCCTCAGATAAAAGTCTAGGTTACGCAGTGCACTGGAAGAGGTGCCTGGACAAGAAAAAAGCATAGCTCCTCAGCGGCCTTGCAGGCTGACTGACCCCGCAAAGACAGCCAAGCAGCTCACGCCTCCATCACTATCGTCCTTCCCACACTTCTCGCCAAGCTTCTTTCCCACAGTATAGCCCAGATCCAGGTCGACTGCTAATCACAGCTAAGAGAAAATGCCTTACCACTTCCATTACTGCTGCTGTTTTCTCTTTGTGACCTCCTGGGTGGTAGCCTGCCAGGCTGCTCTGTCCATGGGATTTCCTGGGCAAGGATACTGGAACGAGTTGCCATTTCCTGAGACACCTGCAGAAGGAGCGACTGGCGGCACAGCTACAAAAACCCCACGAGCTCCACAATCAGGATACAAACACGGCGCCCTTAGCTCTGCAGGTACTTCCCTTTCTTTTCACTTTCCATAATTCTAGGCCTGCTTTTCGTTCCCTCTTACCTCTGAACCCCCTCTCAAACTTCCCCTTTTATTCAAAGAGGAAAAATATATTGCAAAACTACCAAAGCATCTTGAATCATATTCACCCAGTCCCGAGCTGGGGAACAAAATGGATACAAATTTATTACCTATGTTCTCTTTCATTCAGGAACACCAGATTAAGAGATTAAGTTTTCACGTATATTTCTCTATAGTTTCATAGCTCTAACAGTTCCTGATTCCATCTTGAAATTTAAGAGATATATATGCAGTGGTATTATATTTGGAAAGTTAAAACAGGATATTTATTCTCCTCCAGTTGTTGTTTAAAAGAAGTACCATATAAGCCTACATACTTCCTAGAGGGAAATTGAACATTT
Source organism: Madoqua kirkii (assembly GCA_006408675.1). NCBI lineage: Eukaryota > Metazoa > Chordata > Mammalia > Artiodactyla > Bovidae > Madoqua > Madoqua kirkii. Next base: position 11,177 of record SJYC01010331.1, on the reverse strand, counting down.
TTTGAGTTATCTATTATGCTTCAGTTTTTGGATGTTATCTGATGAATATACATGACAAACATAGACCTCTAAAGCTGTACTATTTAAATTAAAAACCGAATTAAATTAAAAATTCAGTTCCTCAGGCACATTCATCGCATTTCAAGGACTCAAAAGATGCAGGTGGCCAGTGACCACCATTACTGCAGGGTCCTGATACAGGTCATCTCCATCATTACAGAAAGTTCTATGGGGACAGCTCTACTGTCCTTCCTCCTTACTCAAGATTTTCAAGAAAAATATCTGTAGAATTACACTTGGTCCCTCTGGCACAATGAAGATGATTTCTGTCACACCAAAGCTCTAACTAGAACCTGCAGCCTTCTGCATGAACTCTCTTACAGCTACCTCATTCTTCACCACTGCGGTTTCTTTAAACATTTTATTGGCATCTAGTTGATTTATAACGTTTTGTTAGTTTCAGGTGTACAGCAAAGGGAATCACGCAGCATCTGGGATCTTACTTTCCTGAGCAGGGATTAAACTTGCCCGCTCTGCACTGGAAGCACAGGGTCTCAAATGCTGGACTGCCAGGGAAGTTCCACACCACTGCAGTTTTCGACACTCTACCTTGCCCATTGAGAGCAAGAGTCTTCCAACCCGGACTATATTCTAACCTCTCCCGAATGTCTAGCAAAAGTATGGATCAAAAAAAGGCATCAGATTATTGCACGTATGAAATAATATTGTAGTCTCCTGGAAATTCTCCAGTCCATACGAGTATGACTCCCAGGGAAGTGACAGAAGGCAAGTTTATGTTACTAAAGTTTTCCTTCAGCCCAGGAGACTGAAAGAACTTGGGCTACTGTGAAGTAAGTAACAGTAAATAACTTAAATGGTTTTCAAAGTGAATGTAACAAAACTTTTTTGATGCTTTTGAACTGTGGTGTTGGAGAAGACTCTTGAGAGTCCCTTGGACTGCAAGGAGATCCAACCAGTCCATTCTGAAGGAGATCAGCCCTGGGATTTCTTTGGAAGGAATGATGCTAAAGCTGAAACTCCAGTACTTTGGCCACCTCATGTGACGAGTCGACTCACTGGAAAAGACTCTGATGCTGGGAAGGATTGGGAACAGGAGGAGAAGGGGACAACAGAGGATGAGATGGCTGGATGGCATCACGGACTCGATGGACGTGAGTCTGAGTGAACTCCGACAGATGGTGATGAACAGGGAGGAAATAGGGAAATTTTCATAATACCTTAAGCACATCAGGACTACATTCCAGTGACCCTCAAAGTAATAAATACATCATTCTGTCAGTTGGACAGGTATGTTCAGAAACAAAAAATGATCCAGGAAATCTTACACCATATGACACAATGTTCAAGAAAACACACACAGAGACTGAAAGAACATTATAATAGTTCACCTTTTTTCTAAATTCTACCTTCTGTGGTTCAGTCTTTCCCTATTCTGAAAAAGAACACCTCTTTCTAAGTAATTACTTTGCAGGTCACCAGAATGTATCATCACATGTCTAGATTATTAAAATGGGTGGATGGTTCTTCCACACAACTCTAAAGCAGGTTGAGAAGCTCTACAGAAACTCTGATTTTGCTGATTTTTTAACCAAAAGATTTAGAGACTTTGTCGATATCAGTCATGGCAGTGGTGGCTTTCCTGTGGTAACAGGCTTGAAAAAATGAAGATTTTTTTTTTTTAGAGTAATATATTACCATACAAAGGATAGCACTGTCTTAAAAGCTAACAAAAATAACTTTAACTGTCATTTCTGGATTCTTTCTTTAAAAACTTACTTTTAGTAATATCACAGATATTTAAAAGATTTTTAAACTCATAATATTTATAAGCCAAAATTTCTCAGATCTTTGGCAGTTCTTTAGGCTTGGGCAGGAGGGTATTTGTCCAAAATACAACTGACACAATCTTGTTTCCGGCTATCCTGTTCCCATCATTCAATCAGTGCTAGCTGTTAAAATTTCTGAAAATTACTCCAGGGCATAGATATTGTAGTTTGTCCCTTTTGCTTTTTCGGTTCTGTAACTAAGACAGTCAATCTCCAGCTTCCACGAGCTAAATTCAGTTGCTGATTTGTTGGCATTTCTAATTCTAATCCAAATTAAACAAATGAAAAGTCCTTTGTAACAAACAAACAAACAAAAAGCACCAATGGTATTCTTCACATCACTATCCAGAGAACTGTTGCTTAAAAAAAAAAAAATCAGAAAACTATAAAGGAAAATTTAAGGAGATAGTTACACAATTATAAGACAAAAGTACACGTTCTTACAAAGCATGCTTTCGTTTTTAATTTTATTTTTGGCAGTTTTTGACTAGCTACAAGAGAACATTCTTTCCCCAAAGAATAACAAATTTACACCTATTTATGTCACAATTTTGGTTACTGATATTTAAAAATACTGCTCAGTATAGAGGTTCAGGCCCCTTAAAAAAGTTAGAATTAAAATGTTTTATAACCCTGGCAGCAAAGACAATCTAGTAGCAATAAGCACAACTAGCACCCAGCTCTTGGTTTCTAAAATCATTCTCTAATAAAAGGAACCAGAGCTCACTGCAGAAAAGATGGATTCAAGGAGTAGCATGGGAAATATACAAAATAAGCCTGGAGCATTTTGTTACGCCAGGAAGTAAGGAACTATTTATGTCACAATTTTGGTTACTGATATTTAAAAATACTGCTCAGTATAGAGGTTCAGGCCCCTTAAAAAAGTTAGAATTAAAATGTTTTATAACCCTGGCAGCAAAGACAATCTAGTAGCAATAAGCACAACTAGCACCCAGCTCTTGGTTTCTAAAATCATTCTCTAATAAAAGGAACCAGAGCTCACTGCAGAAAAGATGGATTCAAGGAGTAGCGTGGGAAATATACAAAATAAGCCTGGAGCATTTTGTTACGCCAGGAAGTAAGGAAGAGCTATAAACAAACTCCACAAAGGTGGGAATATGTGAAAGGGACACAGAAGTCAACTGAAAGAGCTTCCAAAGACCAAAGCTGAAATACTTTGAGAAACAGCATAAATGAAGCAGTCTGAATTATAACCAAAGTGTAAAATTAATATCCATCAGTCTATAATCAGTAAATAACTTAAATAAATAAGGGAGAAGAGACAATATTTATATGCAGAAGAAGCCCCAAAACAATATTGGTCCATTGATTTTAACAAATGTAGTATACTAATGTAAAGTGTTAATAACAGGGAAAACAGTGTGAGATATAGGGGAATTCTGTACTATCTTCACAATTTTGCTGTAAATTCAAATTGTTTTAAAAGTAAAAGTTTATTTTGAAAGTTTATACTATCTTTGCAAAACTAAGTCATATTACATACCGTTTTAGGTTTGTTTTTTAAATATTTGTTTGACGTTGCATTGTGGTGAAGAGCATTAACAAGATCAACTGCTTGGATCTGAATCCAATTCAACCATCTACACTGATTTTTACTAGCTAAGGGCTTGCCTTGCACACAGGATATAACTAACTATGGAGACCAGCCTGACTTTGGTATATTCGGCACAATCTCTGCTTTCCCAACAAGAGAAAAATAAGTAAAGCCCAATCAGCCTTGACTTTCTTATCACAGGTAAACCATGTCTAGTGATGACCAGGCCAATGGGTTGCTCTGAATAACACTGAGAATAAGCAGATGGCAACCTTGTCCTCATTCACAGTCAAGGCAGGTCCTCCTCTCTAAGATCAGATGTAACCAGGGAAGTGATTAATGCCTCTGAGAAAAGCACAGGACTGATTTTAAGAACTATCAGCAGTTTCATATGATTTGAACACTACTTGTTTTTTAGTTCTAATATTCAGATGAGGCTAATGAAATCCTATTTTCTTTCCACAAGCAAAGCTTATTATAAGAAAAAGGGCAAAATGAATTTGATGAGAACATCTGAAGATACTTTTAATAAAAAATGACCAGGATTTATAGTGTTGTTACTGTTTTTTAATTTATATGTTGTAAGATTTACAACTTTCCTATAAATGAATGCTTCTCAAATGAATATTCATGCAGCAATTGTACTGGCTTTTACCAGCTAAGATAGTCATTAAAGGCTTGTCATCTTGGTCCAACAATGCCCCTGGTGCTTCTAAATTATTAGATCTTCGTCTACTCTTTTGAATGCTATAATAGCAACATAAAACAGAATAAATTATCAGCATAAATAATCAAAGGTCATAATTTTCAGGAAAAGCTCTGAATTTTCGAGCATCACCTACTTTTTAACATAAAACCATAAAGACACGTTTTCTTCATCAGATCGAATAAATAAAAAGATGAAATTAAGTGAAACAAATGAAACTAGTGAAAAGCCTGAATAAAAGCTATTCTTTAATAAAAACATAATTAATGGAATTAAAGGGATTTTTTAAAATTTAAAGCATCTTAATTGACTTTTTTAGAGTTAAACTAACTGTCGTTATGCCTAACACTAAATTTAACTTGGGGTTATGCCTCAGGCTGTGCAACACATGAGCTAGTGTGCTGGGGCCAAACGTCCTCTGTGAAACCACTGAATTGAGAGCACCAAGCGAGTGGGAAATCTGATCTTTCTCTTATTTGAATGCACTCAGCACTGGACAGATAAAGAGGAATGTAATCAACACATGAATGAAAGTACCTTTTGGGGAAATTATTCAAGTTTACCAGTCAAGTGTACTAGTCAGCAGACTCTGGGTATAGCAATATAAACAAAACAACCCAGGTAATCTAAGTTTAAAAAAAGTATTTGCTATAAGGGACCAAAGCAGTTGCAGGGCTCTAAACAGTAGAAACTACTGGTCAGTTAGTCCCATCAGGACATTATTCTACTCATTTGCCAAATCAAGCTGCATAGCTCAAGAATCATGAGCACATCTGAGTGGTTGGCTTGGCCTGTATGTTTACCAGGGATCTTGATTAACAGTTACACCAAGTCTCTATCCAAAAATGGAGGAGATGGTACCAAAGTAAATGTGGAGGTTCTGTTCCCAGAAGAGGGAGACATGGATGCTAGACAGAGGTCCACTATGACAGAGAGGAGCAGGGGATGGGAAACACCAACCAATCTCCAGGAACTGTAGTAGGCATTTTGCTTTCACATCTCTGATTCCATTCTCCAAGCAACCAAAAATAAAGTTTTATCAGCCTTATTTTACTAAAGTTTAAACACTGAAGTTCACAACATTTAAGTTACTTAGCTGAAGTTATATAGGAAGAAACCTAGGTCTTTCTACCTGGCAATAGAAATAGAAGTTTCTCATCCAAGTATCAAGACGTGAAATATTAAACCCACACCGTTTCAGAGATGCAAGTCTTTCTTGAAGACAACCATTTCTGACTGTTAAGGATTTCCTGTCCTCATATAATCCAGGTTTTAATAAAAATATATTGTTTGCTTACAGATAAACCCATAATTTCCACAGATAATGATAGATTATGGTGACACGAAGGTAACAAATATAATTCTTAGAGATAAGTTAAGGAGTTTGCTCATCTCTATAAGCTCAGAACACCCCTCCAACTAATTCTGTGAGGCCATACACATGATACCAGTAATGAGGGACACCAGGTGAGAATATGGACACATAAGCAAAAATCTCTAATTACTAATGCCTAATGAAAAACAGTCAGCCCTACTAAAGGGGGTCAGAAGCGGGAACATTTTTTAAACCAGTGCAAGCCCAGCATTTTTCCACTATGTCAAAAATGTGGGTTCATCTCCAGATCAGCTTAAGCACACACAAGCAATTCAGTTTATTATTTGGGTCACTATATCTGTAACCTAAGCAGATGGTATATGTGCTTTATGTGAAATATATAATTAGACAATCAGGAATGTGGTGGTACCAGCTGTTATGGCCTGCTGACCTTGGTAAAGAAGGAGATACCAGCAAACTGATGATGATAATGTTCAGAGGAAACCCAGAAATGGAGCCTGTTTATGAAAATAACTGGCTCTAATACTGCCACATTGCAAGCCAAGACATGTCAGCCCAGTACAGTAATCTCTCTCACATCGTTCACCTTCAGGCCTTTTCAGTTCAGTTCAGTTCAGTCACTCAGTCGTGTCCGACTCTTTGCAACTCCATGAATCGCAGCACACCAGGCCTCCCTATCCATCACCAACACTCGGACTTCACTCAGACTCACGTGCATCGAGTCAGTGATGCCATCCAGCCATCTCATTCTCTGTCATCCCCTTCTTTTCCTGCCCCCAATCCCTCCCAGCATCAGAGTCTTTTCCAATGACTCAACTCTTTGCATGAGGTGGCCAAAGTACTGGAGTTCATTACCTCCAAAGAAATCCCAGGGCTGATCTCTTTCAGAATGGACCGGTTGGATCTCCTTGCAGTCCAAGGGACTCTCAAGAGTCTTCTCCAACACCACAGTTCAAAAGCATCAATTCTTCCGTGCTCAGCCTTCTTCACAGTCCAACTCTCACATCCATACATGACCACCGGAAAAACCATAGCCTTGACTAGATGGATCTTTGTTGGCAAAGTAATGTCTCTGCTTTTGAATTTAGTATCTAGGTTGGTCATAACTTTTCTTCCAAGGAGTAAGCGTCTTTTCATTTCATGGCTGCAGTCACCAACTGCAGTGATTTTGGAGCCCCCCCAAAATAAACTCTGACACTGTTTGTAATGTTTCCTCATCTATTTCCCATGAAGTGATGGGACCGGATGCCATGATCTTCGTTTTCTGAATGTTGAACTTGAAGCCAACTTTTTCACTCTCTTCTTTCACTTTCATCAAGAGGCTTTTTAGTTCCTCTTCACTTTCTGCCATAAGGGTGGTGTCATCTGCATATCTGAGGTGATTGATATTTTTCCCAGCAATCTTGATTCCAGCTTGTGCTTCTTCCAGCCCAGCATTTCTCATGATGTACTCTGCATATAAGTTAAATAAGCAGGGTGACAATATACAGCCTTGACGGACTTCTTTCCCTATTTGGAACCAGTCTGTTGTTCCATGTCCAGTTCTAACTGCATATAGGTTTCTCGAGAGGCAGGTCAGGTGGTCTGGTATTCCCATCACTTTCAGAATTTTCCACAGTTTATTGGGATCCACACAGTCAAAGGCTTTGGCATAGTCAATAAAGCAGAAATAGATGTTTTTCTGGAACTCTCTTGCTTTTTCCATGATCCAGCAGATGTTGGCAATTTGATCTCTGGTTCCTCTGCCTTTTCAAAGACCAGCTTGAACATCTGGAAGTTCACAATTCACGGATTGCTGAAGCCTAGCTTGGAGAATTTTATGCATGACTTTACTAGCGTGTGAGATGAGTGCAATTGTGCAGTAGTTTGAGCATTCTTTGGCATTGCCTTTCTTTGGGATTGGAATGAAAACTGACCTTTTCCAGTCCTGTGGCCACTGCTGAGTTTTCCAAATTTGCTGGTATATTGAGTGCAGCACTTTCGCAGCATCATCTTTCAGGATTTGAAAGAGCTCAGCTGGAATTCCATCACCTCCACTAGCTTTGTTCATAGTGATGCTTTCTGAGGCCCATTTGACTTCACATTCCAGGATGTCTGGCTCTAGGTGAGTGATCACACCATTGTGATTTCAGGCCTTTATATTTATTAAAAATTATTTTTAAGTGACTTCTAGTGATACATAGGAGAAATTCTGGAAGTAGGCACTTCAAAATATTTGTGATTACTATTTTTAGATGGTGAGCTTATGGGTAATTTTTTTTTCTTTTTATTAGTATTTTCAACAATGTACTTTAATTATTTGAATAATTTTAATTTAAAACCACTGATTTGTACAAGGTTTTTTTTTATAAAGTCCCAAGGTTCTTGAAACCCTGCCTTATTAATCCCTTTTTTCTCCTACAAACTACAAAAATTGCATTTTGTCATTTACATTTAAGTGATCTTACATTTTTTGTATCTGTTCTCCCCTACTTGTGGATGAAGCTAATGCTACATTCTTCTTCCTGCCCAGTCAGAAGATTCCTCTTACTGCAAATCTCAAGCTGGGTCTCACTCCTGCCTGCAAGTTCTATGGGACCAAGTCAGCTTGTTTCCCCTTTCCTCAGAGGCATTTCCAAAGATGTCCCCTTTTCTTCAACTTCTCCAGTCCATCACCTCTCTTCAATCAAACCACCAAGATGAGAAGAACGACATCCATGCACAGACACAGAAATGCAAATCTTGCCCTCACATATCTAACAAAATATAGCCCAAATCCTTTTTCACTCAACAAAATGTACAATACTCACTTACATGTAAACGTAAAGGCTAGCGACACCATATGCTAATATTAAGTGTGAAACAGTTAGTTGCTCAATCATGTCTGACTCCTGGTGACTCCATGGACTGTAGCCCACCAGGCTCCTTTGTCCATGAAATTTTCTAGGCAAGAATACTAGAATGCATAGCCATTCCCTTCTACAGGGAATCTTCCCAACCCAGGGATCAAACCCATGTCTCCTGCACTGCAGGCAGACTCTTTACCACTGAGTCACCAGGGATGTCCCACATTAAGGCAATAAATCCAATCCAATTATTCCTCAAGCTCTTTACAAAGAAAACAAAAGCTGAAAACTAAGAACTCTCTCAACCTTCCTTCCTTTTTCCAAAGTGAATCCCTCTTACTCTAGAGCTGTTTTCTTCTTACTGGTGAAATAAAAGTGAAAGTCACTTAGTCATGTCCGACTCTCTGCGACCTCATGGACTATACAGTCCATCAATTCTCTAGGCCAGAATACTGGAGAGGGTAGCCTTTCCCTTCTCCAGGGGATCTTTTCAACACAGGGATCAAACCCAGGTCTCCTGCACTGCAGGTGGATCCTTTACCAGCTGAACCACAAGGGAAGCCCTAGAATACTGGAGTGGGTAGCCTATCCCTCCCTCCAGGGGATCTTCCTGACTCAGAAATTGAACCAAGATCTCCTGCATTTCAGGTGGATTCTTTACAACTGAGCTATCAGGGATGCCCTCTTACAAGTAATTCAATTAAATTAACTCAATAAACATTCATTGAGTTGAGCCAGATGTGTTTAAGGTGTTGGAGATTTTTTTAGACAACATCAGAGGCCCTTTCTTTCACAGAGCCAATAGTCTCTGCTACCTAAATCATCTTCTCTCCCTCTTGCTTCCAGAACTTCTATCTATTAATCAGCTAGTGCTACCATAACAAAGTACCATAGACTGGATGGATTAAATAACAGAAATTTATTTCCCCACAGTTCTGGAGGCTAAAGTCTGAGGTCTAGTTGGTTCCTCCTGAGGCCTCTCTGCTCAGCTTGTAGATGGCCATCTTCTTGCTGTGGCCTCTCACAGTGGTCCTCAGTGTGTGCCCCTCCCCAGAATCTCTCCTTTAATATGAAAACCTGTCACATTGGATTAGGGCTCCACCTTAAAGTTTTCATTCTGAACCTCTTTAAAAACTTTATCTCCAAGTAAGGAACACTTCCACACTCATTCTATGAGGCCACTATCACCCTGACAACAAAACAAGACACAGAAAAGAAAACTACAGGGCAATAACACTGATGAGCACAGATGCAAAAATACTCAACAGAATTTTAGCAAACAATTCAACAATGCATTAAAAAGCTCATATACCATGGTCAAGTTGGGTTCATTCCAGGGATGGAAGGATTCTTCAACATAGGCAAATCAATCAATGTGACACAATATATTAACACATTGAAAGATAAATCTATGTGATAATCTCAATAGATACAGAAAGTGACAAAATTTAGCACCCATTTATGATTAAAACTTTTCAAAAACTGGGCATAGATGGAACCTACATCAATATAGTAAAGGCCATACATTATAAGTCCACAGCAAATATTATTCTCAATGGTGAAAAATTGAAAGCATTGCCTCTAAGATCAGGAACAAGACAAGGGTGTCCACCCTTACCACTATTATTCAACATAGTTTTGGAAGTTCTAGCTAAAAGAATCTGAGAAGAAAAAAAAAGAAAAAGAAAGAAATCCAGATCGGAAAAGAAGTAAAGCTCTCACTGTTTGAAGATGATATGATACTATACACAGAAAACCCTAAAGATACTATCAGAAAATTACTAGAGCTAATCAGTAAATTTAGCAATGTTACAGGATAAAAAATCAATACACAGAAATCATTTGCATTCCTATATACTGACACTAAAAAATGAGAAAGAGAAATTAAGGAATCAATCCCATTTGCAACACAAAGAATTAAATATCTAGGAATAAACCTACCTAACGAGACAAAAGAGCTGCATACAGAAAATTATAAGACACTAATGAAATAAATCAAAGATGACATAAACAGATGGCAAGATATTCCTTGTTCCTGGGTAGGAAGATTGTGAATATGACTATCCTACCAAATGTAATCTACACAAAAATTTAGCAATGTTATAGGATAAAAAATCAATACACAGAAATCATTTGCATTCCTATATACTGACACTAAAAAATGAGAAAGAGAAATTAAGGAATCAATCCCATTTGCAACACAAAGAATTAAATATCTAGGAATAAACCTACCTAACGAGACAAAAGAGCTGCATACAGAAAATTATAAGACACTAATGAAATAAATCAAAGATGACATAAACAGATGGCAAGATATTCCTTGTTCCTGGGTAGGAAGATTGTGAATATGACTATCCTACCAAATGTAATCTACACATACAATGCAATCCCTATCAAATAACCAATGGCATTTTTCACAGAACTAGAACAAAAAATTTCACAATTCATATGGAAACACAAAAGACAAATAGCCACGACAGACACAATACTCCACAAGAATACTGGAGTGGGTTACCACTTCCTTCTCCAGGGGATCTTCCCAAACCAGGAATCGAACCTGGATCTCCTGCATTGGTGGCAAATGTTTTAATAAACACAATACCAAAGCAGTCTTGAGAAAGAAGAATGAAGCTCAAAGAATCATCCTTCCTTGCCAGAGCCAGCATGAGGAACTCGCCCATGGCAAAGGTCATGAGGAAACTCCAGGGGATCTTCCCAAACCAGGAATCGAACCTGGATCTCCTGCATTGGTGGCAAATGTTTTAATAAACACAATACCAAAGCAGTCTTGAGAAAGAAGAATGAAGCTCAAAGAATCATCCTTCCTTGCCAGAGCCAGCGTGAGGAACTCGCCCATGGCAAAGGTCATGAGGAAGGAAGCTTGGCATACGCAAAGGCGTGATCAAGC
>SJYC01010326.1:0-35774 GCA_006408675.1 Madoqua kirkii | reverse complement strand
AAAAAAAAAAAAAAAACATGTCACAAGAAATGTGACAGGAAAAAGTGGCATGTGTAGTAATATTTATCATAGACACTTGTAGGAAGAGTAAAAGCTGAAAAAGCAATCCAAGAAAAGGTTGAATAATACAAAAGATTTTAAAGAAAAGGTAAAAAAGCTTTAAAGTCTACAAATTTATACAACCATGGAGTATTCTTCATTCCTAACTAGAAGAAAGATAAAGAAAATAAATCACAAACATCTGGTAGGGAAAGATTTGCTTAAGAAAGCTTTTAAAGTTTCTTTTTGGGGTTGGCAGGCACTTTTTAACCATATCTAGTATTCGATCTCAATTTTTCACAGGAATCACATTAATACAACTGAGACAAGGAGCAAACACTGACAAGCCTAGGAAGAAGCACAGAAACTTGGGGTGGGGGTGGTATGGGTATAGCTAAATAAGATGAGCAAGCTACCTCTGACAATACAGATATAACTTTCATTCTCATAATTGTTAAATGAAGAGTGACGGGAAAGACTTACGCCTCATTCTAACATACTCACACTAGGAGAAAGAGTTGGGAAAATGAGTGAGAAGCTAGGTGCAACAACATAATCTTGTCTTAAAATATGAGAAAGATACATAAATAGAGAACAAAAGACAAGCAACTATCTGTTTGTTGAGATTTGAGACAGACTGTACTTAAATTTGTCCTCGAAAAAACAAGTATAAATTTGGAATTATAGCGTAAGCCTATGAAAATTGAAGTTTTAGGATAAAGTGCACATTCGTTTGGTGATACATAGAAAATCATCTGCAGATGACTTACTATGACTATTTTAAAGACTTCCATTTTGTATTTTCAGGGAAACATAAAAAGCATGGCTTCAAAAAGAACAACAGACAGAGATGAATATGGTTTGAAAAGTCAATAGGCTGAAATGTAAAGGAAACTGTATAAGATTTTAAAACAGTAAATGAAAACTTAAAATTTGCATCCAAGACAATAAAAAGCCAAATGGACAATATAGAAAGTGAATTCTGAGAAAAGAAGACAAGTCTGGGAAATTCTTCAAAATATTAGAACAGAAGGCAGCGAACTATCAACTGAAAGCCAAATACAGCTTGCCACCTGTTTTTCTAAGTCCTGTGGGCTAAAAATGGTTTTTACAGATGAATATTTGCAATCAAGTAATGCGAAGAACCGATTCATTTGAAAAGACCCCCTTGCTGGAAAAGATTGAAGGCAGGAGGAGAAGGGGACCACAGAGGATGAGATGGCTGGATGGCATCACCGACTCGAAGGACATGAGTTTGAGTAAACTCTGGGAGTTGGTGATGGACAGGGAGGCCTGGCGTGCTCCAGTCCATGGGGTCTCAGAGTCAGACACGACTGAGTGACTGAACTGAACTGAACTGAATGGTGAGAACTCTGAACCCCAATGAAGCAAAAGGTTGCATGCTCAGTCACTCAGTGTGTCTGACTCTTTGTGACCCCATGGACTGTACCCCACCAAGCTCCTCTGTCCATGGAATTTTCCAGGCAAGAATACTAGAGTGGGTTGCTATTTTCTCCTCCAAGGGGTCTTCCCGACCCAGGGATCAAATCCGCATCTCTTTCTTCTCCTGTACTGGAAGGCAGATTCTTTAATACTGAGCCAACCTGGGAAGCCCCCAACCAAAAGGTTATCTCTCTCCAAAAGAATTATATTTGTCTCATTAGTAGCTCCACATTATAAGAAAACAAAACAAAATTTAACAAAACTCTATTCAATTATTCTTTTATTTGGAATTGAACCAATAAAAAATTTATAGAAATTTGTTTTTGCTTCTGTTACAGTGAAGGTGAAGTCACTCAGTCGTGTCCGACTCTCTGTGACTCCGTGGACTGTAACCTACTAGGCTTCTCCGTCCATGGGATTCTCCAGGCAAGACTACTGGAGTGGATTGCCATTTCCTTCTCCAGGGGATCTTCCTGACCCAAGGATTGAACCCGGGTCTCCGCACTGGAGGCAGATGCTTTAACCTCTGAGCCACCCAGTAGTTGCATAATATCCTCACTTTGCCTCTCAGTCTACAAAGTGTAAAATATTTACTATCTGGCTCTTTACAGAAAAAGTTTTACAACTTTTAGCTTTAGAGGAAAGAGATAAAGAGATCTACATGCTAGGAAAAAGATAATGCCTATGAGGCCAGGGACAGGAAATTCAACCAATGAATGAGGGATAACTCCAAAGAAGAACCAAACTGAATAACATCTGTCAGTTGGTAAAATAGATGTAAAAAAGTCTAACTGTCAAGAGCAGGACAAAGAACTTAATATAGGGCCAAGAAACAAAATGAAACAGAAAGATTAAAAATTAGAGAACAGGTAAAGATACATAAATCATAATTAAAACAGTTAACAAAGTAAAATCAGATTACTATGGAAAAGCATCTAAAAATCATATACATATATGTATAACTGAATCACTTTGCTGTATACCTGAAACACTGTAAATCAACTATACTTCAACAAAATAAGATAAATCAGATTACAAAAAATTCAGAGCAAAAACCAAGCCTGCAGGTCAGTTTATATTTACACCAATCCTATGATGAAATAATTGTGAACCTTTTCCCACTCAATCATGTAATATCAAAATATAAAAATCAAAAGCCATTAGAAATGAACACAAGCAAAGACAAATTGTAGGGGAAGACTGAAATACAGTGATCAATCCATAAGTATGGTTTGTGAAAGATTTTACCTACAAGACTGGATTATTAATACACCAACTCTGCATCTCCAAGTAAAACTGCACTTTTTGAAAAAGGTCCATGAAAGAGTTTGAACAACTATTTACCTATAAAACAAGTCTATAATAAATACACTGAATATATTCTGAAACTAGAAATTACTGAATGTAAATACAAAATTCTATTCATCTGAAAAAACAAACACTAGACCTACAACAACCTATTTCTTAGAAAGTAACAAAAAATAATTCAAGGTATAGGTTACAGCTAACACTGTGCTTATAAATAAATTTATACCCTGAAATATGTTTGTTATTAATTTTAAAAAAAGAAAAGCAAATATACAAAAAACACTCAAGTTAGCAAAAGGAGGGGGCCTTAAGAAAATCTTTCGTGTTTTTGGCTGCATGGCATGTAGGCTCTTATTTCCCTGACCAGGGATAGAACCTGCACCCCCACCCCCTACAGTGGCAGCAGGGAGTCTTAATCACTGAACTGCCAGGGAAGTCCCAAGCAAATCTTGAGTTTAAAAAAAATATAAAACATGCATTAAATAATGGAGCAGGTGGCAAAAATAGAATCATAACTTTATTGCAATGGTACTTACACTAGTAAAAATTTAGGTATAATCTAAACAATAGAAAACTATATTAATTTTAGCATATCTTTCCAATAGGATTGATTTCCTTTGCATTCTAAAATCCAGATCTACAAAGAATTTAGTGAAAGGAAACAATGTCTTTAATACAGTAATAAACAAAAATGTAGAATATAAAAATTTGATATACAGCATGATATCAACTGTGTAATAATAAAAAAAAAGTACACAAACACAGAAAAACAACTGAAGTTATCTTTACAGGGTAACATTTTAAAGTTGAAAATCCCCTACGGATTTTCCATAGCACCAGGGTGAGCATCCCTAACTTCCACGTTGTTCAGCCCTCAACAGTTCTGTGCAATGATTACTACAAGAAATTGAGCTCAGGTCCATTATAACACATAGCTAGAGAAATATTTTTTTCCTTGTCAAAAGGACTTTTAAGACCAATTCTGTTAGCAACTTTCAAATATGCAGCACAATATTAGTAACTATAATTATCATGCTGTACATTACATCCCTAGGACTTAGATGAGTGATCAGGAATCATCCTGGACCTATCTGTTAAGTCAATGCCACCTTTTAAACCACTGTTTCGTGTAAACCAGTCAAACATGTACATTGCTGAATGACACGGGTTCACACAAAGAGCTACACGCTTGAGACTTCCCAGGTGCCTCTCCAAAGCAGCTAACTGACTCATTTTCCCTTCAGGACACCAACATAAAAATAAGCTCAGCTATTTGGGAGCTGTCATGTTTTATTAGAAAAATTATTATTTCCTATAAATCTGTGATTTCTAAAGTCTTAAGAGTCTTGACACCTTCTTAATATTGCCTATATCTTGGTGCAATGTCTTTTCATCTAAATGAATATTTATCTATAGGAAAAAATATAAAGGAAGAGCAAATCAGTATATAAAACTTCAGGTGACAAACTTTTTAGATGCATCGATTCTGGAAAGTAAGGTTATACATTTTGCTTTGTGTCCATAAGCCGTAAAATAATTCCTGAATGCCAGTCATCCCTAAATCGTAGGTTAGCTGAAAGCACAGCCAGCTCTCTATCTGTACCTTTTGCTTCTGCAGCAGAGCTGCCACAAGAGCCATTATAACAGCTGCAAATTAAACAAGGAGGGTTGAGAAACCAGGCCTTTGTGAACAAGGCTGAGGCTATTCCACTGACTTCATGTGGCGAAGTGCATTACCAGGGAGCTGAATGATGGCAAAGTGTACATATATGCTATTAAGCTGAAATGAATCTAAACATGTGGATAGTCCCCTTCTAATACTACACTGATAATAGAGTTAAATATTCTGAGTGGTTCATTTCCAAGGGATTACCACACTTACCCCATACTCAAAGTCATTTATGCCTTTCAGCTTATTTGAAAGGTTCAGTAGTAACTCCTCAAATGTCCATTGCTTGTCATATTCTAAATTCTGAGTTTCTGGATGCAAACACACAGGCCCTATTAGCACTAATGGAAGTTATATATGTGTACCTGGGAAAGAACATACATCTAGAAACCTGGTCTCTGCTGCTTAGAGGCAATCATGCTGCATTTTCTCTTGTGGGCAAAATAAAAAATGCATTGCTATTTCTGCAGAACCATTCAGGTGTTACAGGCACTTCCATAACATCCAAGAATACATTAGCCAAAAACAACTAGAGTCATTTTTTTTTGTCTCATCATCATTCAAGCTGAATTAATAATATTAAACAGCATGTGGGATGAGGAAAAACACAGTGCGAGCAGCATTAAAATCCCGTATTGCTCAAGAATGATTCATTTTGATCTTTACTACTTGATTCAGCTAAAGGCCAAACCATATATGATGGTTTAGATCCAGAAAATACATTATTTCACTGCTGAATATGGTCCAAAATGAAGGCACCTAATTTCAAAATGGAAGCAATTTAGAAAATAAAAGTGCAATGAAAAATGCCTCTATTACAAAACATATGAATTAAGTTCTATTTGATGACTGCCAATAGTTTAAACCTCCCTATACATACTGGCAATGCCTTTAGTGCAACTTAATTTTCTTCCTATTGTGTCGTATATATTCAATGAACATCATTTTGGTAAGGGACCAAGAATAAGGTCAGAAGTGTTCGTAATGATAAATTACAGACCTTAATAACTTTTGAACAGTTTTAAATGTACAAGTCATTTATAAGTCATTTAGCTTGATGAATGGTTAACAAACTATATAAACTAATAAGAACCGTATGTTATTAGTCTATAGTACTACATGGCATGAAGCCAAGATCTCAAACATGGTCTAATTAGGACCAAAACTGGGCTTTGCAGCATATTTAACTGGAGAAAGGAAAAAATATCTTATTAAAAGACTGTATAAAAAATAATTACTCATTGATTTATGCAAATACTACAAAAGCACACAAGATTTTATTAAAGGATTGGCCAGATTCACAACTGACAGACCACTAAAATGTTATTAGCTTTGGGGTTTAAAAAAATGGATGACCTCTTGGTTCAGGGGTTTGCTTGTTCACTTGTTTTTTGTTTTCAATGAAACGCAGTTTGGAAATCTAGTCTTTGGAGTTTGTACTGCAGATTTACACCAAGCTTTGCTTGTGTACTTTGTTATACGTACTCTCATTTCTTGCTCATGGGTGAGTCACATGCAGTGATGATGGGCTCCACCATCCTCAGAGGTGATAGCCCCACAGAAGTTTCTGGAAGGAGCCCCAACCAGTCTTACTCTACTGAATCAAAAGCAGTTCTAATATGGAGAGACTTAAGAACAACTTGGAGGGACTTCACTGATGGTTCAGTGATTAAGACTTTGCTTTCCAAAGCATGGGGTGAGGGTCTGATCCCTGGTTGGGGAGCTAGGATCCCACACACTTCATGGCCAGAGAACCAAAACATACAACAGAAGCAATATTGTAACAGATTCAATAAAGACTTTCAAAACAGTCCATAAAAAATTTTGGAAAAAAAAAAAAGAATCAAGTTTAAAGAGGCATAGATTGAATGAACAAGTAAAATCACAAAAGTCGTTCTTTTATTGAATTAAAACTGACAGGTGACAGTTTTAATTGAATTAAAATTTGCCTGGTAACAGTGGTGAAATCTCCTCTAATCCATCTACTTCAGTATTTCTTAAGAGTGGT
Organism: Madoqua kirkii; assembly: GCA_006408675.1. Taxonomy (NCBI): domain Eukaryota; kingdom Metazoa; phylum Chordata; class Mammalia; order Artiodactyla; family Bovidae; genus Madoqua; species Madoqua kirkii. The sequence goes on along the minus strand of SJYC01010326.1, from coordinate 29,307 downwards.
ACCACTGTCAGAATAACTCATGGAGCTTGTTTAAAATGAATATTCCTAAATTACCTTCCAGACCTCTGATGATAGGATCGCCAGGAACAGGGCTGAGAAATCATTTAATAAGCTGCCCAGGAGATTTCACATGCCCTAAAGCTCCAGGGCTACAGTCCTAGAAAGAAGGCCCAAGAGGCTCTTCATTATACCACACGCGCATGTTGCAATGCCACCTCTAATTCCCTACCATCACCCCTACAGTGCACCCGTTAGCAATACAAGAGGTACCACTCTTAAGAGCAGCATAATGCCTTGAACATTAAGCTAAATGAATGTGTGATATATTCATGGATGAATGGATAAATGCATGAATGGGAAAACTAATAATATTTCTGGAAGGAAATAGGAATTCTGTTTCCTTTAGAGTCGGCTCTATAAATCCATTCACAGTTAGCTCTCTAAAAATTTCCGAAGTGATCCAGTTTTCAGTCTATATATTTGACAATATGATCTTAATGTCTCAAATACTGATCTTAGAAAATTATGAGAGAGGAAACACTGGGCCCGGGTTCTGATTCCTCGGAAACGTCACAGTGCTGCACAGCTTTCTAGCCTGCATCGTGTGCTGGCAGACACCACCACTGTCCCCGGCACATCTGCTCTGAAAGTGTTGCTTAGCAACGGCAATCAATGCCGTATTTCCTCTTCACCATTTTCCTGAAGATTGAGACACTGCTCCAAGGTATTATTTTCAAATACCTTCTGTTTCACTGACCAAACATGTTTGTTAATTTTTCTACTATGGGAGAAAAAAAAAAAACCATGAACCAAATCAGCATAAGGATCCAAGAAGAGTGAAGGAAGGTCAGTATAACACATGGTGCTTTGGGACTTGTTTGATGAAGAAAAATTCTTTGACAGCTCATTGACTTTATTTGCTATATCCTTTCATTCTGCCACTTTAGAACTGATTTCTGCTACCTCGTGGGAGATGAAAGCCATTAGCATGAATTATCATTCTAAATGCAGATCCACAAGGTACAGTCATAAAATACAAAAAGCAAATGATTTTCAGAAACCGGTTTAATAAACATCTCACATCTCTGGTAAAGCTCCCATCTTGGTTACATTCTTACTAACCACTAGTTACATGTTCCAGTAACTTTCCACTAACAGCACAACATAAGATTCTTGGATGGACACTGCTTACAAGCTAAATTACTTGGTGTTTATGATGTGATTTAGAAGCTAAATTACATACACATGATACCAGAACTGACTTTGGGAGGAGGGGATAAGAATTCTTATTTTAAATACACCAATATGGCCTACCAATGAATGGGTTCTTCATACAAAAACAAGAAAGACACTCAGGAACTTTATGTGATGCCTTCCAATAAAAAGAGGAGGTATTTGCTTAAAATATATGCATATATATGTTAGTAAGTGGTGGAATCCATCAAGGTGGGTATAGAGTATTACATTATCATTATTTTCTATGCTTACTGAGTTACTGAACACATAATATGGGCTTCCTTGGTGGCTCAGATGGTAAAGAATCCACCTACAATGCAGGGGACCTGGGTTCAATCCCTGAGTTGGGAAGATCCCTTGGAGGAGGGCATGGCATTCCACTCCAGTATTCTTGCCTGGAGAATCCCCATGGACAGAGGAGCCTGGCAGGCTACAGTCCATGGGGTCACAAAGAGTCAGACATGACTGAGCAACTGAGAACAGTATATGCTCATCTCTTCATGGGCAGCATTAAGATGAGGAAAATGTGATCCCTGTACAATCTTGTGGTAGAAACAGTCACGTCAATAAGCAATGCAAAAGTAATACAGAAGAACAGAGGTATGACCTCAGGTATTTACAACAAACACCCCAGTTAATAAGGAATATATCTGCAACACAGACTAGGTAAATAAATACAAAGAGTCAGACATGACTGAGCAACTGAGAACAGTATATGCTCATCTCTTCATGGGCAGCATTAAGATGAGGAAAATGTGATCCCTGTACAATCTTGTGGTAGAAACAGTCACGTCAATAAGCAATGCAAAAGTAATACAGAAGAACAGAGGTATGACCTCAGGTATTTACAACAAACACCCCAGTTAATAAGGAATATATCTGCAACACAGACTAGGTAAATAAATAAGAGTCCAAAGCCTTTATTTTTTTATGAAAACAGTGTTGGCAAGGTTATGATGAGATTAAAAGGCCATAATGCACTTAAAGGATATCAGGCTGGTAAACTAAATCTACCTTTCTGAAGAATACTGGCAATATAAAAAAAAAAAAAAAAACCTTTAAAAGATATACTTATTAATGTCCTAGTAAATAAAATATATCAGAATTTTCTTTGAATGATTAATAGATTTTAAAATTTCCACACAGAACTTCATTCTACATTGGTTTCCTAAGTATTGACAAATTGAACTATTTAAATTTCAAAAGTATTTTTAGAATAATAGTGTTCATTTCTATAAATGTCTGATAATTTTTGCCAATATTTTCACAGAACAGTTACAATAAAAGTATATAATTTAATTTAATGTAAAGAAAAGCATCCTTTAATAATTCAACAAACATGCACCAAGCACAGGGCATACAAACATGGATAGGATACTCTTGAGATGTTAGGGATATAGTTCAATAAATTGTTTTCCATTTATGATCTTTCAGAAAATATAGAGGGGTCAGGCAAGCATTTCTCTTATATCAGAATGCACTGTCTTTTTACAAAAGGAGTTTCTAGCGCCATCTGGAGCAGGGAGTTATGCTATCTACAACTGCAAAGCCCCCTCCCAGCAGAGAGACTGAGGGTCAAAGATGCAGAGAAACAAATGAAATTAAGAGAAACAATGCTGCTGCTGCTATTGCTAAGTCGCTTCAGTCATGTCCGACTCTGTGCGACCCCACAGACGGCAGCCCATTGGGCTCCGCCATCCCTGGGATTCTCCAGGCAGGAACACTGGAGTGGGTTGCCATTTCCTTCTCCAAGAGAAACAATGGAAACTAGAAAATCTTTAAATCTTCTGTATCATGCATATATACACACACATATATATGGTTTCCCCAGTGGCTCAGCTGGTAAAGAACCCGTTTGCCAAGACAGGAGACACAGAGACATAGGTTCAATCCCTAGGTCGGGAGGATTCCCTGGAGGAAAAAATGGCAACCCATTCCAGTATTCTTGCCTGGAAAATCCTATGGACAGAGGAAGCTGGTGGGCTACAGTCCATGGGGTCACAAAGAGTTGGACATGACTGAGTGACTGGGCAGGAGCACACAAAGATACACACAGACACACACACACAGACCCACACACACATATGGGTGTGTGATTATCAGTGACTATAGGTGCCAAAAAAAGCAATTTCCTAACTCCAAAAACTGGAGAGGCAGACTTTTCATTCCTTATATCGGCAGAGATTGTATCAGTATCTCCACTATCAAAGGAGGAAATTGGAGTTTTGAATGGGGAAGTAACTTGGTCAGGGTCACCCAGATAACCAGCAAAAAGACAAAACTCAAGTCTAGGTCAGCTGACCACCTAAATCTGTGCTCCTTCCATCATAGCAATGTGACAGCTGGGTAAGTGGATTGGAGAAAGGCATCTAATCCGAAGGAACAGCACGGAGAGACAGGGAGCCCACGGTGTCCTCAGGCCCACACTCCCACCACCCTACCCAAGGCTGCTGCAGCAGGGCAACAGGACACTGAGCTTCCTGGTTCGTGCCAGCCTGGGACTATCCCACTGCATTTCCAGTCCAGGTGGCCCCGTTCAAAGGCCAAGATCAGTCCTACCCTGAAGCTCCCCTGGGTTCACTGACCTTATCATGACCCCCAAGTTCAGTTCACTTCAGTCGCTCAGTCATGACCCCTAAAACAACTGCAAACTTTGAGTAAACCTAGTTTCAAATCTGCATGTGACTAAAGAATGTTTCCTCCTCTCCTGGTGCTTTTTTTCCCTCAGTACAGCTCCTCTTCCTCCAAGAAATGCCTTTAGAGGTACCTTGAGTATCCTAGCTTATATCTTCTGAACACCTGCTGTCAGGAGCTCTGCAGAACTGGTTCCCATAACCTTCCCTGGTTGGTGGCTCTCTTGCAACACCAAGTCCACCTCCTAACATCAGGAGACAGAAGTTGTAGTAAACTGGTCGTAGTTTAATCTTCTAGGTACTGAAATATATGCTCTCCTTCCCACCTTCTAGAAGCCGTCAGACTTTATTTTTTTTAAAGAAGTGATGGTTTTAGCCTAAATGGAACATGGTCTTCAAAATGCCAAGCTGTGAATATGATTTTGAAAAAGACAAGGAGAGGTGTGCTCCTTCAGATCTTGCCAGAGAAAGATTTCACATCCTAGACCATGAATCAGTAGGGAGGTATACATTTTTAAAAGATTTATTTGATAAAAGCACACAAGATGGACTGAAGACGAAAGAGACAAGAATCAAATGCCATAGAAATCTAGCTAGAAGTATCCAGTCTGTGCTTGAATATTAAACCAAACTTGGCAAGAAATCTCAAAGGAAGAACAAACTGAACTCTCAATTAACCATATCTGGAGGAGAGGAAAAGAAAGATGAAGAGATGAGGTTCGAAACCAACATGTTAAAGTGAATAGCATCAGCTAATTTATTAAGGAGTTAAGACAAAAAACAAGAAATTTAAAAATCAGCACACTAAAGTAAATAAATAACTGTACAACAAATAAACCCCCGAGAAGTAGGGCTAACTAAGATAGCAACTGTTTTAGACCACGGGGTTCTTTCATGTAAAGAGATGGTTCTGTTTTACTCAGTATTTTTCCATTATGGTCACTGAAAATATTTTTTAAATCTTTCCAAAGACAGCTAGCAGAATATTTAGGCCGAAAAATGAAGACACAGAACCTTCTAATTACTGAAGGATGATAACTTAAAAATACAAAGAAGGAAGAAGAAAGGTCATTTTGCAGTTAAACCAGCTGAATTCTAAAATTATATGTTCATGTTTATGTTAGTGGCACTATAAAAGCATACCTACATATTATTCTATTATGGAAGTCATTTATTCTACTATCTAGTAAGTTAAAATTCATGGGTACATCTTCTTTTCTTTTTTTAAAAGATTTTTTTACCTCTCTAACGAATGCTTCTGCTGAGCTTTCTATTTTTTATTCATTCATATTAAAATGCAATGATTCACCAGTTATTACCACCACAGCCATACACATGCTGAAGAGAAGCTCATGATTATAATCGCCACAATTACTGACTGCTAGATAGCAAGCTTAAACCGTGTTTGAAAAAGCAGCTTCATTTCCGATGAAGATTGGGACAGTGATAAAACAGTTGCACAGTCTCTTCACTAAATACATCTTTGTATGTACGGTCGATGTATATTGTCATGGGGCAGGTGCCAGAAATATAAACACTTAAAGTCCTCCTGAGCTGCTGTGAAGTCAGTAGCAAAGAAAAATACAAATATGGGGGCTTCATATGGGTAGCTAAATACATAAATAACTTGAAATCATCAAAAAGAAGCAGCACAGTCATATTTCTTATGTGATACTTATTATTATTCAACAGCAGTATATATTTTTAATCCTCGGCCATTTAAAAAAATGTGTCAAGCAACACTAAATTCATCAAGTCTTAAGCCCTAAAGAAAGTTGCCAGTAATGAGGAGCAATAATAGGTTAGATTTCTATTTGAGAAGAAATTCTTATTCATCTGTCTTCTCCCCATAAGTAACTTGGATCACTCTTCATCTTCATCATTCTCCACCCATCTTCACCCAGCTGGGCTGACCAGCAGCAGGACACAATAGGAGTCAGCAGAATTCAGCTGTTCAAACAAAAGTTCAACTACAGATTGGTTTTGTTGTGTAAAGAAAACCAAATGTCTTTAAAAAAACAAAAAAGCATACCCAGGATGCAATCCTGGATAAGGTCAGTCCACTTACCTTGACAGAACTTAAAACTTACAACTATCTGAGGGAAAGTCAATGAGCTAAATACCTTTGTATCTTCCACTTGAGAGGTGAAGTTCTTTAAAAAGGACATAAAAATAATTTTCAATAGAATTACAGTTCTTTAACTTCATACCCAAATAATCAGCACCCCAAAGGAAAGTGAGTAAAGTGCAAAAGATGCATCACTTCCAGCTACTTAAAAAACAAAAGTTATGGGCAAACTTCAGAAAAAGTCAATCAACCAAGTGTCTTTCCACATTTGAAAGTATGGTGAACCAAATAGCCCTACTGACAAATAAATGCATTACTACAATATTCGTATTCTCATTTTAGAGGAAAAAAGCATATAACAACTGGAGAGTTCGAATACAGACTGCTGCTGCTGCTGCTGCTAAGTTGCTTCAGTCATGTCCAACTCTGTACGACCCCAGAGACGGCAGCCCATCAGGCTCCCCTGTCCCTGGGATTCTCCAGGCAAGAACACTAGAGTGGGTTGCCATTTCCTTCTCCAAGGCATGACAGTGAAAAGTGAAAGTGAAGTCACTCAGTCGTGTCCAACTCCTAGCAACCCCATGGACTACAGCCCACCAGGCCCCTCCATCCATGGGATTTGCCAGGCAAGAGTACTGCAGTGGGTTGCCATTGCCTTCTCTGGAATACAGACTAGGCATTTAATAAAATATGAAAGACTTTTTATTTATTTTCTAAGGTGTAATATGGTACTGTGATTATAAAGTAGAAAGTCCTTATTTTCAGAAGATGTGTAACAAAACATCCAGAGTCAAGTGTTATGATGTCTGCAACTGACTTCCAAATGGTTCAAGAAACCACTGCCCCCACACACCCACAAACACACACAAGAGCAAATATGACAAAATACTAACAATGAATCTAGGTGATACACGTCCTGTTTCATCGCTTCATCTTTTCTACATGACTGGATGTTTTTACAATTAAAAAATAAAGAAAACTTAAGGTATATAAGAAGTTCCATCAAAAAAGAAAAAATTTAAAAATAATATAAAATTAATCCTTTAGATGACAAGAAAGAAAAATATCACTAGATGACTGCCGTGAAGCAAAAGCAGCAACCCAGAGAGGTGAGTGAACGCTGAGGCTGGCTCTCTCAGTGGGGACACATGGCCAGCCCGAGACAGCAGCCAGGGAAAAGCCCTGGGAACTGTGCCGGGTCAACCTCCTGAAGAGCTCTGGATTCCAAAAGATCGCACGCTTAGAGTGAATGCAAATAAACTATTTCCACAGAAGGAACAAGGAGGTTGCCAAACTAGTCTTCAGCACTGAATACAGTGGAGCAATACTTTTCCAGAGGATTCAAAGCCGTTAACTTGATAATTGGCCAAGCAAGCATGAAGCCTAAATTAACGTTACATTTCTGGCCCAAGAAGTCTCAAACACAGAAATTAACCTTAGATTGTCCTAGTGAGTCACCAGAACAAAAATCAAATTCACTTTGGATGAAAACATCTTCAATAGAAAGCTCACAAAATTTCAAAAGCACAGAAGCTTGCAGTTTTTTTTTTAAAAATCACCCAACAAAGATTTAAAACTAGTGAGGAAGACTCAGCATAAATTTCATATAGCTGAATTAAGCTGGCAAAGTTTTGAATTTGGGCTGTCAAAGTAAATGTTTAACATTTTTTAAAAACAAAGGATCACAAAAATGAGGAAAGACTAAAATATCCTTTAGTGTTTAAACAAAAATGTTTAGAACTACAAAATATAGTTATAAGTAAACTGATAGAGATTGGCAATAAGAGTACTGCAGTGGGTTGCCATTGCCTTCTCTGGAATACAGACTAGGCATTTAATAAAATATGAAAGACTTTTTATTTATTTTCTAAGGTGTAATATGGTACTGTGATTATAAAGTAGAAAGTCCTTATTTTCAGAAGATGTGTAACAAAACATCCAGAGTCAAGTGTTATGATGTCTGCAACTGACTTCCAAATGGTTCAAGAAACCACTGCCCCCACACACCCACAAACACACACAAGAGCAAATATGACAAAATACTAACAATGAATCTAGGTGATACACGTCCTGTTTCATCGCTTCATCTTTTCTACATGACTGGATGTTTTTACAATTAAAAAATAAAGAAAACTTAAGGTATATAAGAAGTTCCATCAAAAAAGAAAAAATTAAAAATAATATAAAATTAATCCTTTAGATGACAAGAAAGAAAAATATCACTAGATGACTGCCGTGAAGCAAAAGCAGCAACCCAGAGAGGTGAGTGAACGCTGAGGCTGGCTCTCTCAGTGGGGACACATGGCCAGCCCGAGACAGCAGCCAGGGAAAAGCCCTGGGAACTGTGCCGGGTCAACCTCCTGAAGAGCTCTGGATTCCAAAAGATCGCACGCTTAGAGTGAATGCAAATAAACTATTTCCACAGAAGGAACAAGGAGGTTGCCAAACTAGTCTTCAGCACTGAATACAGTGGAGCAATACTTTTCCAGAGGATTCAAAGCCGTTAACTTGATAATTGGCCAAGCAAGCATGAAGCCTAAATTAACGTTACATTTCTGGCCCAAGAAGTCTCAAACACAGAAATTAACCTTAGATTGTCCTAGTGAGTCACCAGAACAAAAATCAAATTCACTTTGGATGAAAACATCTTCAATAGAAAGCTCACAAAATTTCAAAAGCACAGAGGCTTGCAGTTTTTTTTTTAAAAATCACCCAACAAAGATTTAAAACTAGTGAGGAAGACTCAGCATAAATTTCATATAGCTGAATTAAGCTGGCAAAGTTTTGAATTTGGGCTGTCAAAGTAAATGTTTAACATTTTTTAAAAACAAAGGATCACAAAAATGAGGAAAGACTAAAATATCCTTTAGTGTTTAAACAAAAATGTTTAGAACTACAAAATATAGTTATAAGTAAACTGATAGAGATTGGCAATAATCCTTAAATCCTACAATGTCTGAAGTCAGCAAAAATTTGAAACAATACAGACTCTGATACACAGATGGTTAAGTATAAATTTATACAGTCCCCTTGGAAAATAATTTGATAGCATCTAGTGAAGCTGACATAAGCCTACTCGTGGCCCAACAATTCCATTTCAAGTTACACACCCTAGAAAAAGTCCTGTATTCTTGCAACAGGAGATAAGTATATAAATGTTCATGGCAATGGAGTGTGTAATTGTTAAAAACAGAAGTAACTAAACTATGATATACTCACATAATAGAAAACTATACAGCAGTGAAACCGAATGAGCTATAGCTACCTTTATCATCATGAATAAATTCTCAGAATACTAGGCCCAAAAAAAGAAAAGAAGAAGAAAACAATTAAACTTACTTTGACTTCAGTTAAATAAGGTTAAAAACATATAAAACTAAACTAGAACATTAATTGGAACACACGTGTGGAAAACTATATAAAGAAAAGCCAGTAGTTTTTAAGATCTGAGGTAGAGGTTACATCATAGGAGACGTGGAGGTAAGATAAAGGAGGTACAGGGACCTTCAAAGGAGTGGGAATGTTCTATTTGTCAGGCTGATTGATTGCTATACCTGTCTCTGTTTACTATTATTTGTGCCTTGTATTTCTGTTATAAACATTTTTGTTGTGTGTTTAATAATAAAAAAGTATTTAGCAAAACAAAGAAAGCAATATACCTGGGCATTCTGGCCAAAAGCACAATTATACTCGTGCTGCATGTGGGACACATGCCTTAAAAAAAGGAAATGTGTGCTTCAAGAATATATTGGAGAACCTATCTACAAAATAGAAACAGACTCATAGACATAAATAGGCTTGTGTTCGCCAATGCAGAGGAAGGGAGGGAGAGGAAAGAACTGGGAGTTTGGGGTTGGTGGATGCAAACTGTTACATTTAGAATGGATAAACGATGAGGTCCTACTGTAGAGCTCAGAGAACTATATCCAATATCCTATGATAAACTGTAATGGGAAAGAATACTTCAGGAAAAAAGAAGTATATACTGCTGTAAATCTTGTTGTAAGTAATTTCAGACATTAAAAAAGAAGAAGAATATATGGGCTACTGCAATGATCAATCTAGTCAAGTAAACCTCCATTCTATGGTGTGCCAAGAGCTTTCCTTCAGTGGTTAGGGGATGTCAAGTCTATCTGCAACAGAGGCTGGGCTTAAGCTAAATAATTTAGCCTTTTGCTTTCCCCTTCCATTTCTGTTCATTAAATTTCAACTCAAATCTATCTGTAAGTACAATTTTGGGCATTTGCTATGTTCTTCTAAACCCAGCTTTACTGTTAAATGATGACAATCTTAAAATTTCCTAGATGGACACTACCTCTTTTCACATCTGTTGATGAGGATATGACATATTTTGTGTTACACTGTCCTCATGATTCATATTTAGAGCTGAATCTGCTATTTTGCTGTGATGTTTTGGCTAGCAGCTGAACAGATGGATAGTTTTTCTCTAGAATGAATATTTGCCAACAATTGGAAGGGTGTAAAACTCATTCTCAAAGAAACCCAAACATAACCACACGGAGTCTAACAAATAATTAAAATATCCACTGTTGCAGACAGAAGTCTTCACAGAATCATGATGGGTATTCAGAAACCTTGGTATAAAATGACAGTTAATTAAAAGACCATTTTGGTAATGTTGTCAAATTAACGCTACTAATAATCATAATAGAGCTTGGAATTTGTATAGGTATTTCATTCATATTCATCGAGTTCTCATGATTTTACAAAACAGATATGGAGGTAATATTAGCCTGACTTTATACAGACAAGGAATAAAGCATAGGGAGATACTCATGTTAATGGAAAATGGGCTGAATTCAGAAATCAAACCTGGGATTTAAGCTCATCTGGGTTTCATTACGTGCAAAACTTTGAGCAACAACTTAATTCTCAGAGGCTCAACCTCCGTTTTTGGAAACAGGTATAATAATACCTAATTCACAAGGTTCCTAAGAGAATTACATAATCTATTAAAATTCCTAATAAGAGTACCTGTCATTAAGTAGGTTCTCAATAAATATATTCTTCTATTTAATGATGAAGTCCCAGTTGACAAGAAAATGTCCAAATTTTCATCTTACAGTTCAGTTCAGTCCAGTCGCGCAGTCGTGTCCGACTCTTTGTGACCCCATGAACGGCAGCATGCCAGGCCTCCCTGTCCATCACCAACTCCCGGTGTCCACCCAAACCCATGTCCATCAAGTCGGTGATGCCATCCAACCATCTCATCCTCTGTCATCCCCTTCTCCTCCTGTCCTCAATCTTTCCCAGCATCAGGGTCTTTTCAAATGAGTCAGCTCTTAGCATCAGGTGGCCAAAGTACTGGAGTTTCAGCTTCAACATCAGTCCTTCCAATGAACACCCAGGACTGATCTCCTTTAGGGATGGACAGGTTGAATCTCCTTGCAGTCCAAGGGACTCTCAAGAGTCTTCTCCAACACAACAGTTCAAAAGCATCAATTCTTCGGTGCTCAGCTTTCTTTATAGTCCAATTCTCACATCCATACCTGACCGCTGGAAAAACCACAGCCTTGACTAGACGGACCTTTGTTGGTAAAGTAATGTCTCTGCTTTTTAATATGCTATCTAGGTTGGTTGTAACTTTCCTTCCAAGAAGTAAGCATCTTTAATTTCATGGCTGCAATCACCATCTGTAGTGATTTTGGAGCCCAGAAAAATAAACTCAGCCACTGTTTCCCCATCTATTTCCCATGAAGTGATGGGACTGGATGCCATGATCTTAGTTTTCTGAATGTTGAGCTTTAAGCCAACTTTTTCACTCTCCTCTTTCACTTTCATCAAGAGGCTCTTTAGTTCCTCTTCACTTTCTGCCATAAGGGTGGTGTCATCTGCATATCTGAGGTGATTGATATTTCTCCCGGCAATCTTGATTCCAGCTTGTGTTTCTTCCAGCCCAGCATTTCTCATGATGTAAGTTAAATAAGCAGGGTGAAAAACAGCCTTGATGTACTCCTTTTCCTATTTGGAACCAGTTCTAACTGTTGCTTCCTGACCTGCATACAGGTTTCTCAAGAGGCAGGTCAGGTGGTCTGGTATTCCCATCTCCTTCAGAATTTTCCACTTTATTGTGAAAGGAGTCTGAGGTAACTGAGACTTAGGACCAGAGAAAAGTTTACACCTAAAATATTAATGTTAACTGGAGGTTGCAAGGAACTCTAAACTTTCTATTATCACATTTCAGTGGCTTCTCACAGATACCCTGAAGGAATGGACAGAATCTATTAAGTGGGTCATTAAGTAGTTATGAAGGACAGAATTGCCCTATTAGTAACAATTATGATTCATCCGACACTAAATCATAATGCTCTAATACTGTTATTTAACATCTAATATGTGCATGTCTTTTCTATACAGTTAAATAGTATACTTCATATCACATACACACAGCCTTTGACATTCATTCATAGATTTCCTGTTTCCGATATTGGGGATTTGTAATTTGTTGAATCCTCCCTGGGGCTTCTAGCAAACATCCCCTCCTCCCAACTCCTCTGTTTCCTATCAGGGGGCAGAGGGCAGCCAGGGTTCAGAGAAGCAAATCTCCTGCAGGCAGGAATGAGGAGAGCTGGGCACAGGAAAGGGAGACTATAGATGCACTCCACCCACAAATGTCTCACCAGGCAGAGAAGAAGGAAGTGTAGCCAGGGAATGAGAATGGGGGTGTTGTCTGATCAACTATGCAGCCTGAGTTTCCTGTACTATCACAGAAACCTTCCAACCTCCATGATTTTAGTTTCTTGTCTCTGTTTTTCCCACTTGAGGGTGACACACAACACTTTATATATTTGTTCATTCTGACATTTTGAAGAAATACTCAGAACAGAGTTGTGTTCATTAAAGACAATGCCCAGCACCCTCCTGCCTCTCTTATGGACCTGACACTGTGCTGCTAGCTATTGAAGGCATGCAAGGATTTCACCTAACCTTGGTGTCACTTTAGGAGGGCCACCCCTTCCACAGTCCCCTTCTCTTCTATGCAGTATATCCTCTTATCTGACAGGCACACTTGACTGGAACCGTGTGTTTTGATTGGTCCCTTAGAATATGGAAAACTTCAGTAATCTACTATGCTGAAATTGCTGAATTCTATAATTTCATTAAATGAACTTAATCAAATCATAGCATTCAGTTTGACCTGTTTCCAAAATCACTTTTGATTATACTTGAAAAGAACTGGAAAATCCTTTGAGTTAAAAGACTTCATTTGTGAGAGGATTCCAATCCTTTGATTTCTAGCACATTTATTCAAGCATCCTTCTTGAACACATGGGCTTTCTTTGTGAGGACTGCTACTAGAGAGTGAACTAGACCAGCAAGGACCCTGTCCTCGTGCAGCAGAAAGACAATAAACGAGAAAACAAGTAAATGAAGAACAACATTTTACACAATACTATTGCTTCAAAGAGACTGTAATACAGTACAAGAGGATACATATAATATCTGAAATACAGATAAGAGGATATGCTTTAATGGGGAGCTCCTTTAGATTGAGTGGTCAAGGAGTCCTTCCTCAGGAGTGACATTTTTACTGAGACCCACCGACTTAAGACCATCCCAACCAGAGAACTAGCAATTACAAAGGCCTCGTGTCAAAAATAACTTGGCATGTGGGTTTTTGTTCATTTGCTCAGTTGTGTCCAATTCTGCAGCTCCGTGGACTGCAGCATGCAAGGCCTCCCTGTCCTTCACTATCTCCTGGAGTTCACTCAGACTCATGTCCACTGAGTTGATGATGGCATCCAACCATCTCATCCTCTGCTGCCCGTTATCCTCCTGCCCTCAATCTTCCCCAACATCAGGCTCTGCTCCAATTTCTCTGTTCTTCACATCAGGTGGCCAGTGCTATATTGGCCTAAACATTCATATTCTCTTTAAGTTGTTGAGTTATCGGAAGTCATTTACCCAAGCTTTATCCAAAAGAGTTATCTAAAAACAAAAGGCTCTAGGGCACCATGAATCTCACTTCATGCTTTTGACAAAAGAAAGCAGAGAGGAAAGAAGAGAGGCAGGTGCTCTGAAAGCCAAGAAAGAATCAGTAATGATAAAATAAAGGTATTTCTGGAGGGAGGATGTTTTTGGATTTGAGATTAACATATATACATTATTGATTAAGAAAATGGTTAGTAACTGTTAGTCGCTCAGCCTTGTTTGACTCTTTGCGATCCCATGGACTATAGCCTGCAAGATTTTGCTGTCCATGGGATTCTTCAGGCAAGCATACTGGAGTGGGTAGCCATTCCCTTCTCCAGGGGATCTTCCTGACCCGAGGATCAAACCTGGGTCACCTGCACTGCAGCTGGAATCTTACTACACATAAAAAAGTAATGAGAACCTACTGCATAGCACACGGAACTCTACACAGTGGTCTGTGGTGAACTAAGTAGAAAGGCAATCAAAAAAAGAGGGCATAGATGTATATGTATAGCTGAGTCACTCTGCTGTACAGTAGAAACTAATACTACATTGTAAAGGAACTATACTCCAATCAGTCAGTTCATTTGCTCAGTCGTGTCCAGCTCTTCATGACCCCATGAATCACAGCACGCCAGGCCTCCCTGTCCATCATCATCTCCCAGAGTTGACTCAAACTCATGTCCATCGAGCCGGTGATGCCATCCAGCCATCTCATCCTCTGGCATCCCCTTTTCCTCCTGACCCCAATCCCTCCCAGCATCAGAGTCTTTTCCAATGAATCAACTCTTCAGATGAGGTGGCCAAAGTACTGTAGTTTCAGCTTAACATCATTCCTTCCAAAGAACATCCAGGGCAAATAAAGGCATTTATGTCTCTTTTTAAAAGCAAGATTTGTTGCAGCAAAACGTATCCTTCTTTGGAATAGGAAGGCTCCTTTCATCTTTATATACACATAGTTTTGTTATCTTATTAAGAGCAATAAGGAATTAACTTGATATTGAAGAACGGCAGTATCTTCCACTGAAAACAATGGACAAAGTAAGTTCAAAGCAGAGAATCACAACCAGAAACAATGAAATATCAGTCCTTTTAAAATATCAGATGCTGTTTGAATGATTTATTCTTGCTTAGGCATGTTCACTCACTGCATCTAAACCCACACAAACCTAAAGATGTGCCTGGAGAACCAAGAGAACCAGGGGCAGATCCTAGAAAAGAGGGGCCGATGTAGACCACCTGTAAATCGTAACCACGTCAGCAAAAATGTTTCACTGTGCTTACAAATACAGCAATAATTACAAAGAAGGTAAGTCAAAAGAAGTGTGTATATGTGAGTGTGCACATACACTCAAAACAGGTAATGATAGAAGTTACTGTAAGAAATGGAACATATTTAAAATCCTCTCACTTTGTTTCCCATTCAAATCAACCTGCTAAAGGCTAATTCTAAAAATCTTCTCACTGAAAAATGGAAATGGACCCACAACATATAATAACTCTCAGGCCCATATGTCTTAGATTAGGATCAACTATCATCTTCATTTTTATAAACATGCAAATTAGCAGCATTTTGTAGGTATTAAAAGATAGCAAGTAGAGACATCACAAGAAACACACACAAAAATTTTTGATGTTCTCTTCTACTTGGAAATGGGAAAACTTTCATTAGAAAGATTATATCTGATTTTCTATTATTTCCATTCATGAAAGTCAATGTTATGTTCCATACCTTTCACAAGGTAAGTATCCATATTTATTAGCTCTTTGTACACTCTCTGGCCCTCATTTTGTTCTGGGGAATTTCTCTTTATCCAAAATAAACTCCCATCTATAGTCTCTGTTAAACTGAACTTAAAATGCAGCAATTTGATCTCTATAAACAGTTTGGACTCTGTTTTCACAGGGCAGGCTGAGGGACTCATAACTATCAAAGCCCTGGTAACGGCCTTGAGCAGGTAGTGAGCTCCTAAGTGTACTGCAAATGCAATTTCACAGCCTTCCTATTAAGTTATTGAAGGCGCATCTTTCCTACTAAACACACTTTGCATAAGTTAGGAAAAAAATCTGGATTTACATGAAGACCACTTAATGATGATGCCATCTACTACATCATAGTAGTTTACATGGGATGGAGGACATATTTTCATCAATGACTACTGGAAGGATAATTACAAATGATGCAAAAATAAAATATTCAATGAGTAGTCTACCTTTCAATGCTGATTATAATGTCACGTAACTATTAAAGGTTTTTGCTCAAGTCATGGCCTGCAGCACTGTCATCATCTGTGCTACCAGTTACACCTACAGATCTTTGATGTGCCCAGCTTCTTTCAACTATGTGCTATTTTGAGTGGAACTGGGAAGCACAATGACTTCTAGTCCTTTTACCACTTGACTTTGTTCTGATTTTTTTTAATGAATATTTAGAATAAAGAACTGAAACTCTGCTTTAAGACTATCAAACTAACCTTTGAATAAACAGATGTGAATACCAGATCACCTTATCTGCCTTCTGAGAAATCTGTATACAGGTCAAGAAGCAACAGTAGGAACCAGACATGGAACAATGGACTGGTTCCAAATCGGGAAATGAGTACGTCATGGCTGTATATTGTCACCCTATTTATTTAATTTACATGCAGAGTACATTATGTAAAATGTCAGGCTGGATGAAGCATAAGCTGGAATCAAGATTGCCAGAGAAATATCAATAACCTCAGATGTTGCAGATGACACCACCCTTATGACAGAAAGTGAAGAGGAACTACAGAGCCTCTTGATGAAAGCAAAAGAGGAGAATAAAAAGTTGGCTTAAAACTCAACATTCAGAAAATTAAGATCATGATATCTGGTCCCATTACTTCATGGCAAATAGATGGGGAAACAATGGAAAAAGTCACAGACTTTATTTTCTTGGACTCCAAAATCACTGCAGATGGTGACTTCAGCCATGAAATTAAAAGACGCTTGCTCTTTGGAAGAAAAGTTTTGACCAACCTAGACAAACATATTAAAAAGCAGAGATATTACTTTGCTGACAAAACTCCATATAGTCAAAGCTATGGTTTTTCCAGTTGCCATGTATGGATGTAAGAGTTGGACCATTAAAAAAGCTGAGCGCCAAAGAACTGATGCTTTTAAACTGTGGTATTGGTGAAGACTCTTGAGAGTTCCTTGGACTACAAGGAGATCCAACCAGTCAGTCCTAAAGGAAATCAGTCCTGAATATTCATTGGCAGGACTGATGATGAAGCTGAAGCTCCAATAGTTTGGCCACCTGATGGGAAGAGACAACTCACTGAAAAAGAGCCTGATGTTGGGAAAGATTGGAGGCAGGAAGAGAAGGAGACGACAGAGGATGAGATATTGGATGGCATCACCAATTCAATGGACATGAGTTTGAGCAAGCTCCAGGAGTTGGTGATGGACAGGGAAGCCTGGCATGCTGCAGTCCATGGAGCTGCAGAGTTGGACACAACTGAGCAAATCAACAAAAAGATTCAGACACGAATGAGCAACTGAACTGAACTGACAGATGCAAATACACCAAAAAGGCAAATATATATATATAGGTATATATATTTTATATGAAAAACAGCAAAACAAAGTGTCTAAGTAATCATTATCACTGGATTTTAAAGCTCAGGAAGACATTATAAATCATATAGTTCATCTTCCTTGGTTTCAAAACATATTCCTGATTTGTTTAGCATTTGATTATTAGGTGAAGTTATTTGTTCTTCTTAATTTTCTTAGCATTAATAATTAACACTTAATAACTGCATGTATAATGACTGACATATTAAATTCTATACCTCAGTAATAATTCATGGAAAATATTAACCAAGTCCAATTTTCCATATGTCACATGGTAAAAGGGTAGACCCTGAGGAGGAAATGGGTAATATTCTCACTGGGACACATCACAATACATGATTAGCTACACTTTTCACTTTTTCTATTATTAGAGAACTACATAGTTATTTTAGAAAATGTTCATTATATACTCTACCATTTTATGCTTCCTTACCATTTAATATACTCAAGAGCACTTGCTGCTGCTGCTGCTGCTGCTAAGTCACTTCAGTTGTGTCCGACTCTGTGTGACCCCATAGACGGTAGCCCACCAGGCTCCTCTGTCCCTGGGAGTCTCCAGGCAAGAACATTGGAATGGGTTACCATTTGCTTCTCCCAGAGCGCTTAGAAAGACTAAATAAAACAACAATGAAGTGGAGAAAACTTCATCCTAAGATGCCAGGCTGTAAAACTGGGTTCCTTTGAAACTTCATTAACATTTTGAACTTAAGCAGATGACCCCTTTGGCCCCTTTAACTTTGGGCATAAAACAAAATAATACTAGTTTACACTTAATCATTCAAATAACTCTCTAAGGTCCCATCTATCTCTGAAAACTATGGTAAATATATTTATAAACTACGTTTGACATCACATGTCATTATTTACACTTACATAAAAACATTTCCCTCATTTCAGTTTCAAAGTTGACTTCAGAAGACGCTACAGCAGAGCAATTCAATTGGCTTTCAATGTTTAATGAGAATAAAATAGCTTCTCCTATAGGACTCTTGAATTTATAACATTTTTAAAGAAAGGCAAAAAATTCATAGACTATTGAACTGTGTGGTACTGTGTCTATTTAACTTCCAACATTTTGAGGCATAAGAAAATCAATCAAATGTCTTGTTCGATTCCCACACATCCTTTCTTGCATCTTTAGTAGTGGCTGGTGATTCTTGAACTGTCCCCATTCCTATCTCAGGGGATCCCTGTACTTCCTGGTGAATGGCAGCAAAAAATCCCAAATATTCACAAATCTTAATATCTTGACCAGATCTTTTACAGTAGTTGAAGTGGCAATTTAGGTCTCAACTGTTAAGAAGTTCAAAATCCTCTATTCTACTGATATTCCTTTTATGTATGAATTTCTCAAAGAGAAAAAAAAAACAAGATATGTTATGCCTGACAACAATCATGTATCTGATTTTATGAAAACAGTGAAAACTACCATTCCTGGATGAAGCTAGAGCCTATTATACAGGATGAAGTAGGTCAGAAAGAGAAAGAGAAAAATCACATATTAACACATATATATGAACCAGATAGCTGGTTCTCATGAACCTGCTTGGAGGGCAGCAGTGGAGATGCAGACATAGAGAACAGATTCTGCGTAGAGAAGGGTGCGGAGGGTGGGGGAGACAATGGACGGAGTAGCGTGGAAACATACACACTAGCGTACCAGGAAATGACACCCTGTGGGAATCTGCTGCATGCCTCAGGGAGCTCAAAGCAGGGCTCTGCAACAAACCAGAAGCAGGGGACGTGGCGGGAGATAGCAGGGAGGCTCCAAGGGAGGGGCATATGTATACCTATGGCGACTCATGCTTTGATGTACGGCAGAAACCAACACAATATTATAAAGTAATCGTTCTTCAATTAAAAATAAATAAATTGAAAACTCTACCATCTAGATACAATCTTTCTTCTAAAAGAAGTAAGGCCTCTTTTTAACTGTACAGTATTTCATATTCTTCCACTACTTTTAGAAGTTTCAATTATCCTTGGAAATATCCATAGTAATAAAACCAAGAATAAACAAACTTATGAAGTGGGATTTTTGAGCCAGATTTAAAAAATTTTAGCAATAACCTATTGAATAATTAGTTTAGGTTAGTAATAGGTGTTACATTGCTTCAGTCTATCTACCACAGAACAAAGTATCACTAATGTATTTAATCCTAAAAGTTTTTTACATATTAAATCTACAGAAACAATGATGACAAGTTTCCCCTTATCCATCTCATAGAGATGTTGCAAAGTTAAATAACAAACCTTTAAGAAACTAACATAATATTGAAACTATCTCAATGTCCATGAACACCTACAACAAATTTAAATGTGCCTTCAGTCCTAAAAATCAGGGCCTGGGTTTTTCCAGTGGTTTAAACAGATGAACCCCTAAATAAAGCATTAACATCAATGTCATTGTCCAGAGACATAAAATAATTTCAATATCATAGTATTTAAACATTAATTAAAATTTTTCAATTTGAAAATGCACCAAGTCTTTAAGAACCACTGCTTTTCCTACATGGTGTTTTCCAGGTATCTGTGGCACCTGTATATCTCTGTATATAATGTTTTACATTTTTCCAATTGTTCCCTATGATCAATTCATTATTTCTCATACTATTATGATGCATGGATTAGTAATATCAACTCTTTTTTAACAAGAAGGAAACTGGTCATTTATCTCAAATTCATACTCCACACCAGAAAGGATTTAAGTTTGCATAAACACAATTAATACAATAAGCTAACAATTTTTTAAAGGTACACAGAGAAATCATAACCTGAAGGAAGGTAAAGATCAAGATGTTGGAGTAAAAAGATTCTAAGCTCACCTCTTCAAACAGACATTATGAAAATTACAATAGGATAACTATTAGGATATAGTTATATATAGGATAACTATGGATAATATATAGGGTAACCACTTCTAAGAATGACCTGAAGATTAGCAGAACAGATTTTCCACAACTAAGTATATATATAGGAAAGGCCACACTGAGACAGGCGGGAGGAATCTCCCTCCTAAAATTTAACACAGTCTGATCAGAACCCACACCCCTGGTGTGTTGACCCAGAAGACGGATATCACAACCACAGAGGTACCCCTGTGAAGTGAGGAGTCTAAGTCCCATAACAGCCTCTTTGACATCAGACTTGCTATATTTTTGGATCTGTCTCCTCAAGGAAATGGAAAAAAGGCAGAAGTAAACAAAAGGAAGTACATCAAACTAAGAAGCTTTTGCACAACAAAGTAAACATCACCAAAAGGAAAAGACAACATAGTGAATTACAAATATAATTTAAAATAATCTATGGAATTAGGGGTTAATATCGAAAATATTAATAACACATTAATACTATAAAAAATGACAGAATGATCTCACTTCGCTTCCAAGGCAAACCATTTAATATCTGAGGAATCCAAGTCTATGCTCCAACCACTAAGGCCAAAGAAGTTGAAGTTGAAGAGTTCTATGAAGACCTACAAGACCTTCTAGAACTAACACTCCCAAAATATGTCCTTTTCACCACAGGGGACTGGAATGCACAAGTAGTAAGTCAAAACATACCTAGAGTAACAGGCGGGTTGGCCTTGGAGTACAAAATGAAGCAGGGTAAAGGCTAACAGTTTATCCAAGAGAATGCACTGGTCATAACAAACAACCTTTTCTAGCCACGCAAGATTGATTCTACACGTGGACATCACCAAGTGGTCACTGAAGTCGATTGATTATATTCTTTGCAGCTGAAGATGGAGAAGCTCTATACAGTCAACAAAAACAAGTCCAGGAGATGACTATGGCTCAGATTATGAACAACTTAAACTGTAAAATTCAGACTTAAATTGAAAAATGTAGGGAAATCATTAGATTATTCAGGTATGACCTAAAGCAAATCCCTTACGAAGTGTCAGAAAGATTCAAGGGATTAGATTTGACAGAAAGAGTGCCCGAAGAACTATGGACAAAGGTTCATGACATTGTATAGGAGGTGGTGATCAAAACCATACCCCAAAAAAATGAAATATAAAAAGGTTAAATGACTGTCTGAAGCCCTTTCAAATAGCTGAGAAAAAGAGAGAAGTGAAAAGCAGAAGAGAAAAAGAAAGATATACCCACATCTGTATGCAGAGTTCCAAAGTATAACAAGGAGAGATAAGAAAGTCTTCCTCAGTGAATAGAGGAAAAAAACAGAATGGGAGAGACTAGAGATCTCGTTAAGAAAATTGGAGACAGCAAGGGAACATTTCATGCAAAATGTGGACAATAAAGGACAGAAAAGGTATGGACCCAACAGAAGCAGAAGAGATTAGGAAGAGGTGGCAAGAATACACAGAAGAACTATAAAAGAAATATCTTAATGACCTGGAAAACCACAAAGATGTGATCATTCACCTAGAGCCAGACATCCTGCAGTGCAAAATCAAGTGGGTCTTCAGAAGCATCACAATCAGTAAAGCTAGTGGAGGTGATGGAATCCCAGTTGAGCTACTTTCAATCCTAAAAGATGATGCTGTGAAAGTGCTGTACTCAGTATGCCAGCAAATTTGGAAAACTAAGTCCTGGCCAAAGGAGTGGAAAAGGTCAGTTTTCATTCCAATCCCAAAGAAGAGCAATGCCAAAGAATGCTCAAACTACTGCATAATTGCACTCATTTCACATGCCAGCAAGGTAATGCTCAAAATCCTTCAAGACAGGCTTCAACAGTACATGATCCGAGAACTTCCAAATACACAAGCTGGATTTAGAAAAGGCAGAGGAATCAGAGATCAAATTTACTAACTTATTCCCTGGTGGTTCAAATGGTAAAGTGTCTGCCTGCAATACGAGAGACCAGGGTTTGATTCCTGGCTTGGGAAGATCCCCTGGAGAAGAAAATGGTAACCTACTCCAGTACTCTTGCCTGGAAAAATCCCATGGGCAGAGGAGCCTGGTAGGCTACAGTCCACAGGGTCACAAAGAGTCAGATATGACTGAGCGACTTCACATTCACTTTTACTTTTATACCACCATTTGGCTTATTTTTATCATTAAAGAACAGTATCACAATCTTTGTTCCCTTCTTGAGAAGAAATTCTTTTAGAGCAGTCTTATCCCAGATAACTTCATGCAATAATAGAAATTTTCTGTCTGCACCATTAAATACGGTTGCCAGTAGCCACATGTGGCTGTTTAACACTTGAAATAGTGCAACTAAAAATCTAATTTTAAATTTTAATTAATTTAAACTTAAGTAGCCAAATGCAGCTATTGGCTGTTATATTTGACAGTTTAGTGCTAATGCATATACACATTTGTGTATGTTAAGTTATCTCAGTCGTATCTAATTCTTTGCAACTCCACGGACTAAAACCCACCAGGCTCCTTGGTCATGGGCTACATCAGGTAAGAATACTGGAGTGGGTTGCCACGTCTTCCTCCAGGGGATCTTCCTGACCCAGGGATCAAACCTATGTCTTTTACGTCTCCTGCAATGGCAGGCGGGTTCTTTACCACTGGCACCACCTGGGAGGTCCAGCGCATATATGCATGTGTATAAATTTCTCCATCATGATAGTATCTTCCTCAGTTACTTAGCTTCCTTAGAAGTATTTTTCACAAGAGTTAACATTTTCATCTAAATATTTTAATTTAGTTACTTTTCTATCTAATGCATTTTATTCAAGAGAATTTTTCAAATTAGGAACTCAGCATATTCTTCATCTGTGAGTTTCCTGGGTTACTGCTAAGCATTATATTGGATGCACTTAGGTTTCGGTCCTCACTGATTTCTGAAAGCAGTCTTTTGTTCTCCTAAACTATCAATCATTCTTACCGTACTCTCACTGAAGGTGACATTCCATTTTCAAAGAGGTACGGTTTCCATACTACTTCCTGCTTTTTTGATACGGCTTGTGGACACTTGCAGAGTAATAGAGATGCTGTCCAGAAAGCAGCTTCTGTAGTCACTGGGCAGTAGACATCAGCAGCAGCAATAGGAGGACTTATTTTAAAAAGCAAATACATATCTCTACTACAGGGGACAGTATAACAACAAAATGCAGCTGTAATATTTTTACAGTGCTCAGATAAGCATCAATATAGTAATTCTAAATTCCATATTAAAAATCGATTTGGGGGCAATTTTACCAAAATGTACAGATAAACACACACTGATACACACACAAAAAAGAAAGTACTGCTTTAAATGGCAAGGGAATTACTCAAAATAAATCCTAAGACATTTCATAATATCCTGGAGATAATATCCCCTAACATTTCAAAACCACCTTAGTCATCCAGGGTGCTGGTTATTCGTCAGATACAGTACTTGACACATAAAGGCAGAGCATGAATGACAATTACTGTTTGGGGTACACATCTGTACAGACCACACACACACACACAGGCAGGATGCAATACCATTTAGCTACCCCAGGAAATCATTTATTTCAAAATAAAGGGTATACTCAATATTTATTTTGCATTAAGGATGGGAAACCAAATGAAAGGGGAAAGAACTGACATTAAAATCCTTATGTCCCAGTTTAGTTTATCCATGGGCAGCGCAAAGAGCAGATTTTATTAAATTTAACCTAGTTTTGCTACGACAACAGTTGTATCACTTGAGATCATATTCTAAGAGAAACACAGTATTTACTCTCTTCTTGTAGCCCTTAGATCTTTCATAGTTTGACTTAAAAGTCATAATTTTTAATGCCAATGAGAAAAATATACAGAAAGAGAGAGAGAGAGATTTAGGAGGGATGAGAACATTTACATTTCTAATAAACCTAATGCATGCCTCTTCCTTGAGAAGTTCTTTTGAGACATGAAGCTTACTCAGTAGTTAGGGGGTTAATGAATGAAATGGATTACTGCACTGAAAATAAAAATCACTATTAAAAAAAAATGTGACACCAGAGAATTAGGCACTACATAATACTGTAACCACTGAGAATTCTCAACAGTAAAATAAAGCCTTGTAGTCCCAGCATTTTCATTAGTTTTCCAGTAGTGCTGGATGTAGAGTGAATTACAATGAGGGAGACAGCAATGGCTGCTGCCTTTAAAGAACACACTCTGTACAGAAAGAAAGTGCTCCTCAAGCCACCTGGGATGGTCACTGGCCTCTCACACCACCGTGTGTCTTAAATTTAAGTACTTTAAAGATCTCATGTAAGAGAATATTGCATTTATCCTGCAAGACGCCAAATGCTAATTACCTGACATAGCGAACCGTGCTGCAGTGTAAATTTTAACTTCAGAATACAGAATTCTATGTATCAGTTAAAACTTGTACAAGAAGCCTTTGTAACTACACAATTTGGAATTAGGATTATGTTTAAATTATGTGTCGATTGAAGCAGATACAAAATTAACATAAACAAAAACAATGACCGAAACCCATACAAAGCTGGGGAAAATCAGGTTCTGAGACTGTTTCAGTTCAAAAGGAGAAATGTAGGGGTTGCAGATATGCACAGAGGATTGAAACATGAAATGTGACACTAAACCTGATTTTGCAGCACAGATTTCTATTTGACTTTGCATAGCTTCCTATTCTCCCAGTCCTAAAAATAGGACTACTTTTGAACCACTAACCTGGAAAAAACTAAAGGTCAAATATCTCATTAACAGATCTGCTCTTAGGTGTAGGGCTGAGACAGAAAGTACATGATCATAGAAGAAAAAGACAAGAGTTAACACCATTTTATCCACTGTAATTAGGAACTGTCATAAACCCTACACTAGTTTCTATCCTAATCATCTTATATTTAACCCCTTCCAGTTCACTAAAATTGAAGAATCGGTCTGTCTCTGCTGGAGTATGAATCACACACTATCTTCAAGCCAGACTATGATCCCTTCCCATACACATTATTAATACATTGAGGAAGAGGCAGAATGATAAACTATAATTCTTGCTCTCCAGTTGCTTATATCTGGTTAGGGATACACAACCATACACTGCTATGTAGGTAAATTAAGTACAACTGCGGTCCTCAGCTTGGGGACAGCAAGGCTCTGGGGTAAATAAGTATCTGCGTGCTGTGTGCTAAGTCACTTCAGTCGTGTCCGACGCTTTGCAACCCTATGGAATGTAACCTGCCAGGTTCCTCTGTCCGTGGGATTTTCCAGGCAAGAATACTGGAGTGGGTTCCCATGCCCTCCTCCAAGAAATCTTCCCGACCCGGGGCTGAATCTGTGTCTCCTATGTCTCCTAGACTGGCAGGCAGGCTCTTTACCACTGCACCACCTGGGAAGCCCTAAACCTGCGTCTAGACAGAGCCATCTCCACTCATCAGGATCATGGCAGTGCCACGTCCTGTCAGAGGTCCCCCCAACAGGAAGGAAACAAAATCACTGTTTGGTGGCGGCAACATCACAGTTTACAAGAAGAACAAAACACCTGCTGAACTTAAGGTCCTGAGTCTTTGTGCTCTGGGGTTTGTTCTGGTCTCGGTTTCCTATTTAAATTCTGTTTTCTTAGTCCTGGATACTTTTAAGGCACCATATGTAATTTTACTGCT
The DNA here is from genome assembly GCA_006408675.1 of Madoqua kirkii. Classification (NCBI taxonomy): domain Eukaryota; kingdom Metazoa; phylum Chordata; class Mammalia; order Artiodactyla; family Bovidae; genus Madoqua; species Madoqua kirkii. Next base: position 3,326 of record SJYC01010326.1, on the reverse strand, counting down.
GGTCTTCTCAAACCCTCTACGGAACAAACTGGAGAACAAAGGTGATTAAACAGCCATAGGAAAAGCAAACCAATGAATAAATTTAAAATATTTTATTATTACTGATACCCAAAACAAATGAATATCTGGGTAGGAAAACATGGCTCAGTAACTGATTGACACCTTGGCCTTCCTTCTATGTAATCTATGGTTATGTGCTTGAACTGGCAGAGTGGAAAAAAAATGGAGCTGTAACTTTTCATACAGTATGAATGAAATACAGTGTGAATAAGGAGCAAAGTGGTTTATAAATACTGAAGGAATGTTAATTAGCTAATGTCAGTTTAGCCGAGGGTGATATAAAAGTGTCATTAAGGCTTACTCAGAATCACATTATGTTTCAAGCATTTTCTACTTTAAATTTCAAGCTTTCATCTCTGAGATACAAGTCACTGTTGTATTGATGAGATATTTTAACTTAAGTTCTAAAATGTTTCGTTTCTTTCTCCCTTTTGTAGGGGATTACCCTGAATGTACTGTCTGCTCTTTTCTTAATATAATAGAAACTAAATACTTTAGCAGGGCTTCCCAGGTGGTGCTAGTGGAAAAGAACCTGCCTGCCTAATACAGGAGACAAAGGAGATGTGGGTTTGATCTCTGAGTTGGGAAGATCCCCTGGAAGAGGAAATGGCAACCCACTCCAATATGCTTGCCTGGAGAATCCCATGGACAGAGCAGCCTGGTGGGCTACAACCCACAGAGTTGCAAAGAGCCTGAAGCAACTTAGCATGTACGCACACATATATGCTAGCATGTTTCAAAATACTTTTGTTTCCAATTTTTATTCTTATTTTTAAGCTTCACTTTATTTAGAGATGAGACCAAAAGGAAAAAATAAAAGCTAGCAGCTGTTTAATTCCTAGAGCAACTTTATAGTTTATAGACCAGGTTCTTGGTCTGTTTGGCCATGGCAGAATTTATGAAAATCTAAAACATTAATGATGCCTAAAAGGCAGGCTTGCACACAGAGATGAACACACTGCCTGGTCTGAGAGCAGAATTATAGAAACTTGAAACCTCAGCATTTTGAAGATCATTGAAATATCATTTTTGTATGTGTTCAGAATATTTCACAAATAATGTTTAGATGGAGCCCATATAAACTCAGTTCACATTAGAACTGAAGTATCTTTTCTGTATATAAAACTGTTGCAACCAGACAGTAAAAATAAGACACGTTTAAATGTTTATAGTAGGTAAAAGTTTTAAATGTTTATAGTAGGTAAAAGAAAACACTGTGGAAAAAAAAAGAAGTAAAAGCAGTATTAGTAGTGCTCCCTGTCCCTTTTTATAGTAACAAAAAATATGAAGCACAGAGAATTTGATTATATATATACAAGATGTGTTCTTATGGTATATATTTTATATCTGCCATTATAGACCAACAAAGAATCTTTCACTGTCAAACTGAGTTAGCTGTGGTGCATATCATGGATGGTTTTAAAGCTATTTTCCATTAATAATAAGGTATTTAAAATATGAAATAAATGATTATAGTATATACCACTGGAGCTTTCGGTTTGCTGTTTTCTGTGAATTAAATCCTATTTATAAGGTGGTGTTATCCAAAGTGAAAGGGAAGAAAATGATCCAGAAAATCAGGAATGCTTTCACATTCACAACTGAAAACCTCATTTTCTCCACTGAAGTGAGTCAGCACTTTAGAATTAAAAATTCTACTATGCAAATAATCTCAAGATACAATTTAAATGGGGGTCACTCAAGAAAGTGAAAAGTGCAATATATTTGCATTTAAGTGCCTTGGACTCTCTCAGGTGTGGGAGCTGAGTGATGAGTAACTGATTTGTGACCTGTAGCTAACCCCTTTTATAGTGTATTTTAGAGTTCAATAAAAAAGAGGAAAATGTTTTGTGTTAATGTTTCCTGTGTACAAGAGACAATAATAATAATAAAGTATTTTTTTTACACGGAAAATAATTTAGCAGAGATTCTCCTAATATATATTTTTCTCTTAATCTATTATTGTCCTTTTCCTAAACCACAAGGCTGGGCAAGAATCTATAACAGTGGTCAATTGAATCTGTGGTTGCCTGGACACATGATTTAAATTTGATGACATAAAAGTATGCATGAAAAGAGTATGTAGTTTTACTGATAATAGGCTACACTTCAGGCAGTGTTTCACATTAGAATGAGAGATGAGTTCACTTTTATACTTAAAAGCAATCACTTTTTACCTCCAAATGAGCCAGGAAAAAAATTTTTTTTGAACCTTGAAAACGTTTCTGACTTAACTCTCAATCTGTTGTGTTCTTTGGCCATGGCTGAGAATCCTTTTTGCATCAACCTTCCAAGGTAGGAATCAAAACAGTATTGAAATAGTTAAAAACATTTTTCCAAAGAATTGTCTCATAATTTAAAAAGTAAAAATTCAATATATGCACAAACTAGTAGAATAAATATAGCCAAAGACTAATTTTGAAAGCAAAGTTAAGGAAAACTCCCAAAATATGTACGAAGAAAGACTAAGTAATGGATAATTTGAGAAATAAAAGACTTTAAGGTTAACATGTAGGAAGACCAAGACCTTTTCATAAGGATTTTCAGAAGCAAATAATAATCAAAACAGAGAGGAGAAAATGACAAATGAAATTAAAGAAAAATTTTACACAAAGCTGATAAATGCTATACTAGGCTTCAGACCAAAAAAACTATGCGTTGGGTCAGATTAAAAAAAAAAACCTCAGATATTACTATTCTCAGTGATAATTTCATGGATTTAAAAGTGTGCGTGTTTCTGTATGTCTGTGCATGCCTGTGTGTGTGTGCAGCCCTATATACTTCTAGAGAAAAAAAAGTAAGTTGCAAAAGGTACAAGAACTACACTAAAGTTGAATTTCTCATGTGCTGCAATGGATTCTAGAAGATAATGGAGTAATATTTTTTAAGTTCTCAGGGAAAATAACTTAGCCAAAAATCTTATGTAGTCAAAACTATCTATTAGGGCAACAATAAAAATACTCAAATATGCATAGGTATAGGCCATAATAGTACTACCCCTGATTTCTAGAAGAAAAACGAGTATCTGAGAGTTACTTTAATGAAATGACAAAGAATCCAAGAAAAAAGATAACTTGAGATGTCAGAATCAATAGCAGGTTGAATCTACTTGATCTTGATTCTTGGAAAAATTTTCTTGAATAATACAGGTTTAATTGGATTTCTTTTTCTGTGGGTCTATTCACCTTGCCACCATACTTGGTTCTATGCTTAATAATATTAATATAATTAGAATATTATAAATGTTCTCTATTGGTTTTTAGTCT
>SJYC01010325.1:0-28031 GCA_006408675.1 Madoqua kirkii | reverse complement strand
CAACATTTAAAGGGCATTTTCATCAATAAGGGATTGTTAAATAACAGTTCTTCCTCATAATATAGTATATAAAACAAATGAGAAATATTAATGTATGTAATCAAGATTTTTAATCAAATAACACAAACTAAGTTGTCACATGGTATGGACAGCATGACATAATTTAGGTTAAAATACTTTGAGGTGTCCATATATTCATGTGAAAAATAAGAGTCTAGGAGTCTACAGAGCTTATTTCTTCTTTTAGTTCTATAGATACATGTAAGTTTATAGGGGCTTTCAACTATCACTTTTGCTTTTGTAACACTCAATAAAGACATTTTGAAAAATGAGATTGTTTGAAGCCCAGAAAAGGGGAATGAGTTGCCCCAGATCAATCAGGAAGCAAGTGCCAGAATCAAGACTAAAATCCAGTTGGTAGCAGGTTTGCCAAGTCTTAGGGAATTTTACACCTCCTTTCCAATTTCCATCAGCCCTCCTAAAGTGAAAGTCACTCAGTCATGTCCAACGCTTTGCGACTCCCATGAACTATATAGTCCATGGAATTCTCCAAGCCAGAACACTGGAGCGGGTAGCCTTTCCCTTCTCCAAGGGATCTTCCCAACCCAGGGATCGAACCAAGGTCTCCACATTGCAGGCAGATTCTTTACCAGCTGAGCCACAAGAGAAGCCCAAGAATACTGGAGTGGGTAGTCTATCCCTTCTCCAGTGGATCTTCCTGACCCAGGAATCGAACCAAGGTCTCCTGCACTGCAGGCGAATTCTTTACCAACTGAGCTATCAGGGAAGTCCCTAACAGGAAAGTAACACCCCTAATAAAAATGTTAACAACAACAATAATAATGACAAACATATGTGTCAAGTTTTCCATAAAGTGTCAATTAAAGTATCTTCAAGGGGGAAAAAAATGTCTACCTCTGACATCTTGCTGGGGGATCAGGATGATAAAGAAAGACTTAATAAAGGAGGTGACAGCAGGGCAAAGCCCTAGACAACAGGCATAGATGCGAGCTGAGCTGTGGCCAGAGTTATTCCAGGTAGGTCAAGGGCACCAAAAAAAGAACTTGGGCGACAAACGCCATCTTTTCTGTTACTGTTTACATTTTTTCTTAAGTAAACCACAGGTGCAGTAAGATCAAGGATCACATCACAAGGACAAAGACAAAAGACAGGTGATGAAAAGAAAGAAAAGAAAGATCATATTTAAAAATATTTTTGACTAAGGAAAGCCATAATAATTGAATGGAAAGCTCAGCCCTGGCTTTTGTAACAGTTGGAAAGGAAGTAAAAAAACTGTCTGGGAGCAGTCAATATCTCAGCTTATCAGAACAAAATGATGCAGAATGGAGCCTGCTAAGTTAAAGATAGTAGTCATTTACTGTGGGAAGCAAGAGAATGCCATCACTGGCACCCGATGCTCAGGAAAGGCAACACGGAGAAGGTAGGCAGTGAGCTACACAGAGATTTTTGACTGGCATTAGGGACAAAAGCAAAGGAACCATCATAAATACAGAAACAAAGACTGGACAGGATTATGGAGCAGTTTTGCCATGAGATGCTTTAGTTTAACAATCTCCCCTTTCCTCGAAATGTTTACCAAATACTCATTTCTGAGCTACATGGCCCTACTAACTGACGCTTAACCCAAACTGATCCAAACAGACTCTGATTCTAGGATACAAAGGTTTGAACAGAGACACTCAGAGACAGGATACTGGTGGAGGGGTCACACGCAAGGGAGCATTCCAGAGGCTGGGCAGGCCCACAAGCTCTGGCTTGGCTACCAAGGAATTTTTTTTTTTAATCTTACAAAATAATCCAAGATACAGTCAACAAATTCCCCTTTGACCTAAGCTACCCAGAGTTGATTTCTATTACATTCCATACCAAGTCTCTTAATTAACATACTACCTTGGGGAAACGGTTGTGGGTACACTGGGAGGAGAGAGAAGTCATGTGGTAGGAACCCCCTGAGGCTCTGAAGGCAGGATCAAGGTGAGCCATTAGTCTAAAGGGCAGAACTGATCTCTGGTATATGCGCTGGGTTTTAATGTAATATGGATCCAAGAACACAGAGGCTTTCGGTTTCATTCACTAAGCCTGGAGCATGTATCTTGACTGCAAACAAAAGTATCTTGTGTCACTTTTTAACCAAACTTCAAGTGCCAGACTTGAGCTGTGTAACTCGGGGATGATCCCAGTCATACTGAACTGCGGGGTAGACCTGCTCAGACCTCCCTTTCCTTTTCTCCCCTTTCTTCCCCTTTCCTTTGTTGGTTGAAACATCTAAGTTTCAGAAAGGTTTCTGATTTATAGGACTCTATAGTGCATCCTTCTCTATCACAAATAATTATTTTTTTGATTTATTTTGTAAGTCAAGGACATTTGTGAATGAAAATTTTCTCTAGCCAGACATATATATGGAAATGGATACATACCAAAATCCTATATCTAATAAACTCATTACTGGGCCCATGCTGTGAAAAAAAAAAAAAGAGAGAGAGAGAAATAATGACCATCTCTCCCTCTGATTATGTTTGGTTATCATGAGATCTGTAATTTGTAACAAAGGTTTACTCCAGGGAAGTCAGTGGCCATGAAGCCTGGCTGACCCAGGTCACACGGGAGCCAATCACTGATATGGCATGCAAAAAAGAACACGCAATTCAAAAGATGATAAAGCCTGAGAGTTACCAGAAAATGAAATTGGAGAGTGGGAGGTGACAGCTAAGTTACTATGCTTCCCTTACCAATTCAGTATCCAAATAAGAAGAGTCCAAAATATAGCTTCGCTCATGACAAAACTGGGTGATGGGCTTTTGAGCAAATGTAAGGGACCAATAGTGAAGAGCAATCTGTTTCACTATGCAGGTAACAAATGGCTAAATAATTAGGGAGTGGGAGGGCTTCTGGTTAATAACCTAAGGGATTTAGGGCCTTCACCTTCTGAAGATCATGTCATCACCACCTGTGCCCAGTATGAATTACACACCAGTACTGCATTCTCATTTAAGTTAAAGCATCAATTTGATGAGATGTGCTGACCCAAGAGAGAAATGTGATATGAAATCAAAGGAATTTATTTCCCAATAGCTTAAAAAAATAAGACAATAAATCAGGGTGGGATGCTCACTTGAGATGGACTTTGGTTTCTTCCTGATAAAATTACCTTCTTGATGTTGGCACCCAGGGCGTACCAGGCTAACAGTGGTATACCCACATGAACATGCCAAGAACCAGGCAGTTGCCAACAAAGGTGAAGAGGCCAAGACCAAGGCCCCAGTTAGGTAGGAGATGTATGACTTAAAGGAGCCCCACTGATTTGATAAATAGAAGGTAATGATAACAAGGGCATTTCCAAAACTATATATCTCTAGTACCTAAGCTTCAACCTACAGTTATGATTACCAGCCCTGTTTATTCAAAGAAACATTTAAATTATAAAGACATTCAAGTATACTTACTATATGTAATATATACATAAAGGAAAATAGAGAATATTAAGTATATTCTAAAAAATTCATTATTCAAAATAATAAATTAAGAGATGGTTGAGATGAGATGGTTGGATAGCATCACCAATTCAATGGACATGAGTTTGAGCAAAAACTCACGAGACAATAGAAGACAGATGAGCCTGGCGTGATACAGTCTATGGGGTCCCAAAGAGTCAGATGTGATCTATTGACTGAACAATGATGACAATTTTCAAACACACATTCTTTGCACTGAATAAAGATTATTAATGTAAACTATAACCATGAAAATGTGTTTATTATATTGAACTGGACATTGCTCTAGTTATTCAAATGTGATCCTACTGGCAATGTACAATATACATTTTGCTACTGGACAATCCTGAGTCTGAGTACCTAAGGTTACTGTTATAGTGGAAATAGCAGCAATCCCAAGTAATGAGGTTTCCAAGTGGAGTCATTACAATACGTGAAGTGCTCCATACTATTGCAGACCAAGTATGACTTACAAAAACTGAATTATTTATATTATATATGTATTTTTTATCATCAAAAAAGTGTTATATTGGTAAATGAATTCTAGAAAATGCAATAAATGGCATGGGGCATTTACAACATGCATTAATAGTAGATCTATGATTTTATTTAATCCCCACAGGAGCCCTATGAAGATGCTACTTTTAGCAGCCCCATTTTACAGATGCAGAAACTGAGGCATACAGAATATGTCCACATTGTTTCTGCCAAAATTCATGCCCAATTTGATTCCAACATTTTACACTGCTGAATATGATTATAGTATCTCCAGGAAGGGTAAGACATCTAAATTTCAATTATTCTGATAATTAAATGCTTTCATGGAGAAAATAACAGTCAGCATATGTCTTGGTAGTTATAGGTGTCAAATACCCAGATTACACATCCAATCACTAAATGGATTAATAGGCCAAATGCTAAAAGGACTTCCTCATTAGGCTGGAAGGTGATAGAGCTGTAAAGTCACCTGGCTCCTGATCTGAATTCAGGCTGCCTCCCCGTTGTGTCAGTTGTGTTGTATGACTTTGCCCTGAGTCCACAGAGGAACCGCAGTGAAAATTAGCTGCTCAGTATAACAAATTGCCAGATGCTGGACTCCGGCAGGTAACAGCATTTCAGAGTGTGCATGAACCTTGGAAGGAAATATCTCCAGCCCCAAATCTCGAACTTTATGTGTTACAAGCACAATGCTAAAATCTCAAGTTTCATTTCTTGTGATTAAATACACAACCTTAAAATGCTTTTTAAAGAAAAAAAGCTACAGTAGCATTTTTTATTTTCTAGCTACACGTTACTTCTTTTCTTCACAGCGATAAACTGAAGTGGGTTACAGTGTTGCTTTGAAAAATTTTAGTAGCCTCTCCCTCCTAAAAGAATCCAGGTATTCTAGAATCTGGATGATTATTCCCTCGGATGGGTAGCTGCTACGGATAAACGTGACCTCAGAACTTCATTTTGTTTTCGTGAACAAAGAGAACATATCCTTTCCTGCCTTCACTCTTGTTCATCACCAAAATTCCTCCTGCCAACTGGCTGAATCCAAAGCTCCAGAATATTCATTCTCCTGACATTAGGTCTGAGTCTTGATTTAAATAGTTCACAGAGAGTGAGGGTATATCTCTTTGGATAATTGTGAGGTACAAGGGCATTGAGTCATTGAGAAATTTTTTGGGAGTAAAGCATTTTATAAAACTGAAAAATAACCACAAGAAAGTGAGGCTAGGGCCAATAACATACAAACTGATGATTTAACAATTTTGCCCAGACTGTTCCTGACCACATAATCAAATCACGCCCTCTAACCAATGTAATATACACAGGAAAAGTCTGGGTACAAAACAGACACTGGGCTCTTTGGATTTTGAAAAGATTTCACAAGAATTAAAATCTTCCTGTCTCATCCAAAAGTTGCCCTTCTTTCCAGCTTGAAACTTCTCCAGAGACAATATTTTATCGGAAAGAAATTTTGGCCAAATCAGTATATATAAACTAACTTCTCTAAGTCTGGAAACTAAACTTCCATTCAGATCTAAGTGTCTGCTTTCAGTAGTTCACAAAGGCTGCCTCTTCTGCATGGTTTTGCTAATAAAGCTTAGTCTGAGTCATTTGTTCCACCATCAATTTGTTGTTCTTGTTTAGTCTCTAAGTCAGGTCCAACTCTTTGTGACTCATGGACTACAGCCAGTCAGGATCCTCTGTCCTCCAGTATTTCCCAGAGTTTGCTGAAATTCATGTCTACTGAGTCCCTGATGCTATCTAACCATCTCATTCTCTGCCTCCCACTTCTCCTTTTGCCTTCAATCTTTCCTAGCATTGGGGTCTTTTCTAGTAAGTCAGCTCTTCGCATCAGGTGGCCAAGTATTAGAGTTTCAGCTTTAGCAACAGTCCTTCCAATGAATATTCAACGCTGATTTCCTTTAGGATTGACTGGTCCGATCTCTCTATGAAGTCCAAGGGACTCTCAAGAGTCTTCTCTAGCACCTACTGATCAGTATTTCAATACTTCTTTTCCTAAATCAAAGCTGCTCCTGGGCTTCCTTGTGCTTACATTCTAGTCCTTACCTGACTGTTCTTCGGTCAAGCTCTGAAAGCCTGGTTTGTAGACCCATGTCTTTGGGCAAATCATGTTACTGATCTGGGCTCAACTTCTTCATCTAAAGAAGGAAGAAACCATCTACTTGCTTCATACTGTTGCTCTGAGGATTAACTGAAATCATGAACAAGATGTGAAAATGTTGCTATTATTCAACATTCCACACTTTAATTCATGAAAAAGTGCCCACAATGGACCATTATACAGTATGGGTTTGGTTCTTCTTCTTCTTTTTTTTTTTTATTTTCTCAATGTTCTAGAAAAAATAATCCTGAAAAAAAAAATGGTTCTATAAAACTCTTCATTTAAAGTCACATTTGAGAATCATGGTACAATATGATTAAAAGCTTTACCTAAAGCAACATCAAAATACAGTTTCTCTTTCCTCTTTAAAAAAATGTTTGTGTGTGTGTGTGTGCTGTTGTTGTTGTTGTATATGTATTGATATACTCTGAAAACTTGTTTTCCTTATCATTTAATTAAGATAAGGTCACATAGCCTACTGCCCTTACCGTTCATTGCACTATATCTGCTTTGGCAACTGTTTCTTAGATAGGATGTTTTATGAACTCGAAACTTATTTCCCCCTCAGATAAGTGATCTTGTCCTTTTTATATTAAAACTTTGTTTCATTTCTGCTGAGAGCAGTTGCCCCAGGCAGTCAAATACATTCCATGTGAACTTGCCTTCAAACTGAGTCACCTGTGGCAATGTGCCTTGATGGAATCCATTAATAATTTTAAGTGCTTGCAGGGTAAATTGAAACGCATTCCTTTCCATCCTCTTCTTTTTCTTCATTCTCCCACCAACTATACTTTCCCCTGTTCTTTCTCTTGATACATAACATACCTGCAAAACTGTCTCAAAAAAACCTTGCTTAGAAATCAACATTTAAAAACTGTACTTCTCTATATTCATATGATACACTGATTCCATTGATACTTCAGTCTAACATGTCTCACAAATTTGGCAACACTATCTAATATGTTCTCATCTTGTGTCTACTGTGACTAATTACATTTGAAAAGTTTCATTTTCATAGTGCAATACTTACATCTTCAACTCTTTCTCTTTTTTAACCATTTATCATTTATTATTATTATTATTTTACTTTACAACTCTTTCTTGAGAAATCTGGTTATCATAGAACATCTATTTAAGGAGAAGCAACTAAGTTCAGAACACTATTTTCAGTGACTGCAAAACTGCAGCATGCAAGGCGATTTTTCACAAAAGCTAAGTGTAAAGACCAGAGAAGGCAATGGCACCCCACTCCAGCACTCTTGCCTGGAAAATCCCATGGACAGAAGAGCCTGGTAGGCTGCAGTCCATCGGGGTGCATAGAGTTGGACACGACTGAGTGACTTTACTTTCACTTTTCACTTTCATGCATTGGAGAAGGAAATGGCAACCCACTTCAGTGTTCTTCCCTGGAGAATCCCAGGGACAGGGGAGCCTGGTGGGCTGCCATCTCTGGGGTAGCACAGAGTCGGACAAGACTGAAGTGACTTAGCAGCAGCAGCAGCACGTGTAAAGACAGAGAATGTTCAGATTTCATAAAAGAATACTTTATTTGGAAAAATAAGTCTTCACCAGACCCAATACATAAGTTTACAGAAAACAAGTAAGACGTTATTACACTTATATAGTGCTTTGAATAATCAAAAAGGAGCCCACTGATTACATTAGAAATAGTCGATAGGGTTGTAACACTGACAAAATGGCAGCTTCTGTGTAATTCAATCAGAAATTAGATTGCAATTGAGATTTCATTTAAGGTGATTTTCATACATTTAGAATTTCACCAAGCAAAATAGGAAAAAAGTAACTTTGAAAGATGCCTTTAAGGATAACTATGAAACCTGAGAGTGTAAATATAACTGTCCTAGATCAGACTTTACAAGGTAGCCATCTGACACCAAAAACAAAGAAAACAAAAGCAAAAATAAAAAACTAGGCTACGTTAAGCTAAAAAGCTATTTCACAGCAAAGGAAATCACAAACACAACAAAAACGCAACCTACCAAATAGGAGATGATATTTGCAAATCATGTATCATATAAAAGGGGTTAATAGTCAAAATATACAAAGAGCTCAAACAACTTAATAGTAAAACAACAAACCATTAAAAAATAGGCAGAGGATTTAAACAGCTATTTTTTTTTTCCAAAGAAGGTGGAAACAGACAGAGATGGTCCACTAACATGTGAAAAGGACTCAATACCAAAAATGATCAGAGAAATACAAATCAAAGCCACAAAAAGATACTTCACATTCGTCAGAATGACCATTCTCAAAAAAGACAAGAAATAACAAGTGTAGGTGAGAATAAATAAACATACATATGTACACATAGACATACAGACTGGAATATTTTTCAGCCATGAAAAAGAAAGAAAAAAAATGATCAGAGAAATACAAATCAAAGCCACAAAAAGATACTTCACATTCGTCAGAATGACCATTCTCAAAAAAGACAAGAAATAACAAGTGTAGGTGAGAATAAATAAACATACATATGTACACATAGACATACAGACTGGAATATTTTTCAGCCATGAAAAAGAAAGAGATTTTGCCATTGGAGACAAGAAAGTTCATTGAGGGCATTATGCTAAGTAAAATCAGACAGAAAATGTTAAAGACTTTATGATCTCACTTTTATGTGAAATCTTAAAAAAACAAGCTCATACATACAGAGAACACAGAGGTGGTTACCACAGGCAGAGGACTGGGGAGGACAAAATGGGTTAAGGGAATCAAAAGGCACAAACCTCCAGTTATAAAATAAATAAGTCAAGGAGATGCAGTGTACAGCATGGTGACTACAGTTAATAACAATGTGTTGCAAATTTGAAAGTTTTGTGGTGCTGGAGAAGACTCTTGAGAGCCCCTTGGACCGCAAGGAGATCAGCCCTGGGATTTCCTTGGAAGGGATGATGCTAAAGCTGAAACTCCAGTACTTTGGCCACCTCATGCGAAGAGTTGACTCATTGGAAAAGACTCTGATGCTGGGAGGGATTGGGGGCAGGAGGAGAAGGGGACAACAGAGGATAAGACGGCTGGATGGCATCACTGACTTGATGGACGTGAGTCTCACTGAACTCTGAGAGCTGGTGATGGACAGGGAGGCCTGGCGTGCTGCAATTCATGGGGTCGCAAAGAGTTGGACGCAACTGAGCGACTGAACTGAAGAGAGAAAACCTTAAAAGTTCTCGTCATAAAGAAAAATTCTGTAAGGATACACAGTGGCAGGTGTTAATTAGACGCCTCGTGGTGACACTTCTGCACTATACACAAACACAGAACTGCTGGGGGAGCCTGGCGGGCTGCCGTCTGTGGGGTCGCACAGAGTCGGACACGACTGAAGCGGCTTAGCAGCAGCAGCAGCAGCATACCCCAGACTCCTAGAGTGTTGTATGCCAATTATACCTCGACAAAACCCCCCAAAACGTTCAGTAACAGTTATTAGCTGTAAGAGATCAAGAAACTAAGACAAAAACCTGAATTCCAACTACTTTAAGGTCTGCTAAAAATTGCATATGCCCTACATGTAGTTCTGGACACTCATTCCAGGTGTGATTTTTTGTTTCTTAGCTGTGCTAACTGTTGCTACATGGACTTTTCTCCAGCTGCAGACAGCAGGGGCTCCCCTCTAGCCGCAGTGCCCAGGCTTCTCACGGCAGTGGCTCCCCCTGTTGCAGAGTCCAGGCTCTAGAGCACGTGGCCTCAGTAGCTGTGGTTCACAGGCTCTAGAGCACAGGCTCCATTGTGGCAGACCGGCTTAGTGGTTCTACTGCATGTGGGATCTTCCCAGACCAGGGATCAAACCCACGTCTCCCGCACTGGCATGCGGATTCTTTCCCACTGAGCCACTAGGGATGTAATTTCTCAATTCAAAGAAAATCAATAGGTAATTTGAGTTGGGAGCAGGTAGTCTCTTTGAGTTGGAGATGAGGATTATGTTGCTGGATTTGGAGTTCGGAGATGAGGGAAAGGAACTTCACAGAGGAACAATTTTTTTCTCATGACGTGAAGTAACCTGAGCTGACTTCAAATAGTAGTGTGTTCCTTGAGATATTTGTATGTAAATTGTAGACATAAGACACCAGTTCGATCCACGGGTCAGGAAAATTTCCTGGAGAAAGAAATGGCAACTCACTTCAGTAATTTTGCCTGGGAAATTCCATGGACAGAGGAGCCTGGAGGACTATAGTCCATGAGGTCACAGAATCAGACACAACTTAGGAACTAAACAACAAGACATAAAACACCTTCCACGAATGTTATCCTTTTGTGACTGGAGCTCATCTCAAGTGCAAAAATAGCCAACCTGCATCCCTAACAGAGCCCTTGAAAGTGTGCTATTTCAACTGGTTCGGAGTGGCTCATCCTCTGGTTCATCCTCTGTTCCCACTTCCCTACCCTACACTACATATCACATATAAAAATAACAAAAGATAACACACAGTGTTTGCTAAGTGCCATGGACAATTCCAAGCATACTATTAATATATCAGGTAGGAACTATGATTATATCCATTTTCAGATAAAGAAGCTGAAGTATAGCACGATCAGTAACTTGCCCAAGGTCACACTCTCAGTGTTATGAACAAACAATACGTGTAATTATGTTGACTCCAAAATATAATGAAATAAATTTGCTCACTGTTAAAGATTGCTTTTTAATTCCATTCCAAATAGCACGTTGTATTATTTTAGATTCATTCCCTTTAATTAAAGCGGCTTCCCTTTCACATTCATTCATAGTTAGATTTTACTACCTATATTAAACCTATCACCAGGTGCAAAGCATCCAGTTTTAATGAGGCCTTGGTTACTGTAAGGAATGTAGTATAACAGTGTTATGAACAAACAATGCGTGTAATTATGTTGACTCCAAAATATAATGAAATAAATTTGCTCACTGTTAAAGATTGCTTTTTAATTCCATTCCAAATAGCACGTTGTATTATTTTAGATTCATTCCCTTTAATTAAAGCGGCTTCCCTTTCACATTCATTCATAGTTAGATTTTACTACCTATATTAAACCTATCACCAGGTGCAAAGCATCCAGTTTTAATGAGGCCTTGGTTACTGTAAGGAATGTAGTATACAAGATAGAGGCACCTTTTCATAAATATTTCTTTCACAGAAGAAACAAAGGCATATTTTGAAAAAGACTATGCGTGGATTTCAGTATAGACTATGTCTGACATAGGTATATTTATACACGACTTATAAACCATATTTAAGTATGCACTAGCAGAACAAAGCCTATTAATCCACAGTAGATAAACATGCACAGTTCTATTACAATACACGGAAGTCATCAAGCAGACAATTTTTTTTTCATTAAACACTGAATCATTGTGTCCTGCCAGCAGCATAAAATAAATTAATGTTTAATATTTAATATTGTATGATGGTAATACTGAACCAAATGTGTATTTTAAATTTTATGTTATTTGACATTTCCATTTTAACTCAAAAGTATTTCTGAAAGAGTTGAAAATATGGGCCTGAATAGTTTAAATTTAATAAGTGTACCTTGTTTTTGAATGCCACCTGATTGTCATAGCATTTTATCCTTTAGTGATGATTCAAATCCAATTTCAGAAAAAATGAGGCATTACTAGCATTAAAGACATGACAATCTTCAAATAAAAGACATTCAAAAAATCAAAAAACATACAAAGGTCATCAAATGACCTATGGTATTTAAACAGTTATGTAGGAAATGATCAGTTTAGAGATCAGATTTTTTTAAATGGTTAAATCTAAAGATAGATAAACACAAAACACATTATTAAAATATGACTTGACCTTAACAAGTGAAAACACTGCACTTCACACCAGCAATTTTTCTTAAAATAGCAATAAAGACTAAAACAAGTCAGTTTACTGTGGTCGAGCAGGAAAAACACATCATTTTCTCTTCCTGTTAAGAAAGACAGGGAAAAGTTCTTTAAAATGAGTGGCATTTTGTGTAGGCAGGCACAAACCGTAGCCTGTTACGTGTACATCCAATCACAAGGGAAAAAACACAATAAATCTTTTTACACGAACCACAAAATATGTAGAAGTGAGGGGAATAAAGCTGTTGAAGTTTCAATACCTACACATCTCCTTCTGTATCCAAATTTTTATCCAATAATATAATTCTGCTGCTTCTGCTCATTTCTCACATTCTCCTGCTATTACAAAGGACATTTAAATATAAAAATATTTCATGGGTTTAAGAAAATTTAAACCTATGAACAAGAGAAGAATAATTATGAGCCCAGGAGCCGGGAAGTGTGTAGGTGTGTTTGTGGATGTGTGTTTTCTTCTTAGAGTCCAAAATCTCTCTGGATTATTAGTGAAACTCAGACCGAATTTTAAAGCTAATACATGGGAATGACAGCTAAAGTCCAACTTCACAATGTATAAGAATCCCCTGTTCTAAGCCATGACACATCTTGAGAATAGGAAATTTTTTTTTTTTTTACTTTTTACTATTTTACCAATAATTACTAATTATCTGATATGTGCCAGACATACTTCTGGGCATGTCCCATATAAGGCATACTCCCATAATTTATCTCATTTAATCTTTTTTAAAAATTTAATATTTCATATAATTTTTAAAGGTAACTTTTCATTTATGGTCATTACAAAATATTGGCTATATCCTCCACATTATACAATATATCCTTGGGCCAATTTTACATTCAATAGTTTTTACTTCCCGCTCTGCTATCCTTATATTCTCCTTCACTGGTAACCACTAATTGGCTGTTTATTTGTGAATTTGCTTCTGTTTGTTATATTCACTAGTTTATTGTATTGTTTAAATTCCAAATACGTGATATCATACAGTAGTTGTCCTTCTCTGTGTGACTTATATCACTTAGTATTATACCCTCCAAGTCCATCCAGGTTACGGCAAATGGCAAAAAAAAAAAAATGATGGCTGAGTAATATCCTATTGTATTGTAAACCACATCTTTATCCATTCATCTGTGGATAGACACTTAGGTGCTTCTATATCTTGGAAATGGTAAGCAATTCTGCTTTGAACTTTGGGGTGCATATATCTTTTTCAATTAGTGTTTTTTTCAAATATATACCCAGGAGTATAGTTGCTGGGTCACATGGTAGTTCTATCTTTAGATTTTTGAGGAAACTCCATATTGTTTTCCATTGGCTGTACCAATGTCCGTCACACTGATAGAGTACAAGGATTCCCTTTTCTCCACATCCTTGCCCACATTTACTATTTGGTCTTTTTCTTTTCTTTTCCATTACAGCCATTTTGACAGCTGTGAAGTGATATCTCTTTGTGACCTTGATTTGCATTTCCCTGGTGATCTGGTGATTAGCAATGCTAAGCATCTATTCAGGTATTTCGTTGGCAATTTGCATTCTCTCTTTGGAAAAACATCTACTCAGTTCTACTCATTTTTTAATCAAATTGTTTTGTTTTTTTGATGTTGAGTTGTATAAATTGTTTACATATGTTGGATATTAATCCTTACTCAGTTATATCATTTACAAATATCTTCTCCCATTCAGTAATATTTCCATTTTGTTGAATAACTCATTTAATCTTGACATAGTCCCTCCGATGGTGATTTTATTACCCTGTATTTCTGACAAAGAAACAAAGAGTATTAACGAATTTGTCCATTTTAGATAGACTACAATTTCTACTCTGGCCCTCATTTCAGTAAATAATTTAATAATTCATTAAAAATAATAATAATTTCTTAGGACTTTCTGTATGTACCAGGCCCTCTGCTTAGCTCAGTCACCATCCTACAAGCCCATTTCCCTTTCACTTCTCCACAGCCCCAGTCCCTGACATTCAGCATGCTACCCAGTCCATATTAGGCTCTTTGTGAAGGTTCACTGAATTATTTGATTAATTAAGTTACCTGTCTCTACAAAATAAACATACACAGATATCTGGACCCAGATATTATCTTAAAACATCTTGCCATTCAACCCCAAAATACATATTTTAAAAACAATTTTTAAGAAGAGTAATTATTTCACTGATTATGAGCATCCCAGAAACCCACATCAGACGGCAAATACCTGCCCTTCAAACTTACACAGAGAGAGGACGTGTGGTGCAGGGTGACACATGGTACACGGTGCACACTCCTTCAACCCAGTGAACAAATAAACTCTCTCACAGCCATCTATTTCAAGTGTGTGATTTGCATACCCAATTCCGTTAACAGCATCACATGGGCATAGTCTTCTTTTTCAAACTACCAGTCAAAATAACTGCTTATAACTTACTAGTAAAAATGGGAAAAATTACTGATTTCTTTCTGAATTTCTCTATACTCCCTCAACACATTTTGCCTTTTTATTCTAAAAAGAAAACACCAATTCCTTTCAAAGCTGTGATCAAACCCAAAGATTTGTGATAAATCTGAGGATTTAAATCTGAACATTTAAAAAATGTGTCTCAGAAAATTATACTAGCCATTTATTCATGTCTTAAATGAAAAGTATAAGATTGTAACTGGCTTAGACAATTATATTCCTCCTTGATAGATAGTACATAATTAATTCTTTAATCTCCAAATTACTAATTACTTTGATGTAAGAAGTCTTTATAACCAACAGACAGATATATCAAGCTTTCAATTTCTAAGTCATAGCCAAACAATCATTAGGAACACAAATAAATGCTTTATTTTTTTAACTTTATAACCTACGTACAGGTATGAAGAAACTCAGGTTTACAACACACTCCTCTGAGGGAGAGACAATCAGATGGAAATCTTTCCTGTTAGAAGTTAAAACTCATTGTATCTTAACTAATTGCTCTTGTTTTATTCTATCACTTGGATATTCACCTCCTTTAGAATTGGCATATAATTATTCTGGAGACAATAATTCAATACAATCATCTTTCCCAGGGCCCATTTTAAGTATCTTTTTGAATAATGGGGCTAAAAACTAATATCATTGCCTATTAAAAATAAATAAATAACTGTCCAAATTTGGCACAGGGACACTACATAAGCAGCATGGATAGGTCTTGACAGCCTGGGAAACATTTAGTGAGTACAGTCAAACAGTAAGCATTCATCTCAGTCACCAGCGTGAAGATGAGCGAAACAGACAATGGCTCTGCGAGAAGTGGAGAGAGCAGGCAGGCAGGAAAAATCGCTCAACAGGATAATCCTCGGAAGACAGGCAGTTGTTCTGAGCTAGTTCAGAAAGAAGATGAAGCAATTAAAAAAGAAATCAAACACCACCTCTCCAGTATACCCTTCACATTGCTACCACATGTGAAGCACAGTTCCCATCATGTTCTTCTCCGACGCAAGAAGGTAGCAGCCTAATCTCTGACAATGATTTTCAGACCTTGCTTCCTGCAACTCCAGTTGTTCTGCTGAGGTGCCAGTGTGATAGTAATGGGGAAGAGGGAGCATCCAGGGAGGGTGGAAATCCAGTGTCTCTATCAAAAAGAGTTTGGAAAGGCTGGCAAACTTGCCCAAGCAACTCCATTTCCTCTTTCGAATACACGACGATTTTCTTGTAAAAATATGAGAAGAAAATTCTGCTGGTAAATAACAACTGAAGATGGTTGTCTTGTTACAGTGGGTTCCGTCTTCTCTGGCTGGTTGCTGGGGACATCCATAACGAGATGTTACCCCACCTTTCAACTCTGCTTTCTCACAACTTTCTTAACACTCCAGCCACTCCACGCAACATGACTGGGCTCTACAAGTTCTATGCACATTACCTCTTTAGTCATTAACCCCATTGTCAAGAACGTCTTTTTGCTTGCCTTCAAATGCCTTGTTCAACTCAATAAATTCTAGACAATTTCTGTGGACAAAACGATTTCTTAGCATGTCCCTACTTTTAAGTAACTTTTGAGTTAATGGATAAGAAAATAGACAAAACAATTGACACAATATAAATCTAAGTAAAACCGATGCTACAAAGAAGCTCAAACTCCTACAACTTCTGAGGGAAAATGGGAGAAAGCAATTTTTTTCTAGTACAATTAGAAAAGGTAAGGATATTTGCACTGGATCTTGATGGATGTGGATATGGAAAATATAGTGAAGAATAAAATTCCTACATCATAAACATATAGCACACAAGCATGTCAAAGCATGGGCTTACCAGGTGGCTCAGTAGAAGAGAATCCATCTGCCATCTCAGGAGATACGAGTTCAGTTCCTGGGTCGAGAAGATCCCCTGGAGAAGGAAGTAGCAACCCACTCCAGTATTCTTGCCTGAAAAATCTAATGGACCGAGGAGCCTGGCAGACTATAGTCCATGGGGTTGCAAGAGTCAGACACGACTTAATGACTAAACAACAACAACAATATGTCAAAGTATCTAGAATATTCTGGGGATGTATATAACTGGAGTGCACTGTATGTAGTATACTGATCTGGGAAGAAACCGTGGAATAAGTTCATTAAAGGCCTAGAATGCTTCAGTAAAAATAATCTCTAATTTGACACAGCATTTTATAGTTCAGAAAACAGTAATTTAAAGAACAAAATATAATAATTTTAAGAACAAAAATAATTTATGCTTTCATATAGATTATTTCCATCAATCATCAGAGCAATCTGACCAAGTTAGCAAGGAAAAAATGATCAACCCTATTTTACAGATGAAGAAACTGAGTTCAGTGAGAACATTGCTATTTACTAACCATTTACTATGTAACAAGCCCTTTGCAAGGTAAATAGCAAACATAATGACCCTCTGAGATAAAGAATGATTATCACTCCAGTCTTACAGTTAGGACAACAGGTTCAGAAAGGCTGACAAACTTGCCAGGGAAATGTGACCACCAGGTGACACTGAAGACTAGACCGGACCACGCTCTGCAATCTTGGGAGGCAGATTTAGAGCCTGTTGAGGAGGGCAGTAATAAGATTCGACTGCTATTAAAAGGGCTCTCAGAGTGCTTGAAAAGATAGATTCGTGAAAAAAGAAAAGAGATTGTTATCAAAGTAGCCCAGATGAGAAGTCTGGGCTGGAAATACCACCGAAGCAGTTAGGCTGGGGCAGCTGATGAATGTAAACGTTAGTCAGTCGCATAGCAGAAGTAAAGCCAGAGGGTTTGACTGACCTCAGTCAGATACACTATGCTTACCAAGTCCCATGACCTCCTCTTAAGGAGCTGCATTGAATTCTCTTTGTCTAGATGCTCACCCCCATTCTTGTGAAGACCACATAGGTAAGCATTTGTAACATTTTATCAAATCTCAAATGCCTGTGGTTTTAAGATGCATTTTAAATTATGTAAGAAAGAAACACGCTGTCAATTAATCTACAACATGCCATGGACTTTAAAAAGCACATTGATTTCAGATAAAACAAAATATAAAATGAGATCTGCATCTTAGAATTGATGAAATATGGTAACTTGTCTATATTTGTTCAATACAACGTTCTTCTCACACCTCAATAAGACCATGTCGTTCAAAGAATAGTTTTCTTAATGCAATGCAGTGCTTTATATGGAGAAGGCAATGGCAATCCACTCCAGTACTCTTGCCTGGAGAATCCCATGGACGGAGGAGCCTGTGGGCTGCTGTCTATGGGGTCGCACAGAGTTGGACACGACTGAAGCGACTTAGCAGCAGCAGCAGTGCTTTATAACCATTCTGTGGGGACTATAGGCACTGTCTTCATAAACACAGAACACACAGTCTGGACCAAATCCTTCTTGGTCCAAAACGTTTAAGGCCTTTTTAAATTCCTGAGATCTGAGACCTACCTGGCTATTTCTCTTTACTTGTCAGAGACTCTAATGTAACAGAGAATGTGAAAGTAAGCACTCACAAGGATGATGATATTCACGGTGATGGTGGTAGTCCTGGGGTGATGAGCCCCAAAATGCTAACTGCTACTTATTCAGTGCTTACTATGTTCCAAACACTCGGCATAGACTTTCTTGCTTAATTCTTGCAATTCTATGATACAGATAGTACCAGTAATCTTACTACTAGAAGAATGTCAGTTTCCAATTGGTAATTTTGAAATAAAAACCTAAAGGAGGGTGATTTTTAAATCAAAGGTGCATATGAAAAGAGATATGCCTTAAAAATAATCCTGCCAGCTTTTGTTTATCCTGATTTTGTGAAACATTAACTCAAATCCAGTTAATGGTGCTTGCATGGCTCTTTATTGACAAGGGATCAGACGGATCTTATTGGTCAGCATATATTTCCTTCTTCCTTTTGTAAAAAAATTTTAAGAGACTAAACCCTCATTTCACAAATATGAGCCAGCAGAAAGAGACAAGATGACTCTAGAGAGCCTGCAATCCTCATTTTTAAAGAGCACATCTTTCAAGGGTGATGGTTCTTGGTATATTCACATGTTCAGTAGGTCTCAATATAAACATGAAACAACAATGAAAAGTCAGCAAATCAGCAGGGGGAATAAACATGTCAGATACAGTATAGCATTCAGTGACCACCACATATCTTAATAAATCAGCTCATTGTCCAGCTTGTATAAGCCTTCTCCCGTGGGAGCATCTTGATAAATCAAAGAAGCAACAGAAAATACTCCCGCAGTGCTTGCTTTTTAAAGTAGGATTATGTGAAAGTACCTCAGAATCACTTCCATCCCCTCACATTGACAATCTTCCAGTTAATGAGAAAATGGATTTTCTTCTCCCAAAGTAGTGGGTTTGAGAATCTTCTGCCCTGCATTAACTAATTCTTCACAAATGTTTTTAATACTTAAGGTCCAGATATTTGCTATTTATAAAAACACAGATGCAACTGATTCACCTTATTTTAAGCTTATTCCTCAAGACACCACTAACTTCTCAGCTCTCTTACATGCTGAAAACCTATTTCAAAAGAGAATCATGCAAATTCCCCAAACAACTGTTCCATGTTAGTCATCCTTAACAGTCATCTAATAAACATTTTTTTTTTGCTCACCAGTATCAAAGCTTATGATTCCTAAAAAGTGTGGCAATTTTTAAAGTATGGGGAGAGAACTCTATTGGAAATGCCATGCCTTTCCCTTCAAACCCCTTCTTTTTAACATCAGGCAACGTTATATACCTCCTGCCAAGACCAGACCAAATCTCATTTCCAACCTGCCATAACAGAATTAACAGTTCTTCCTTCCATACTTTCAAACTTTTTGTTCATGCTACTATCAGAGGACTAATAAAACGATTATAATAAGTTGTTTATGTTCCAGATAATGAAGTCTATGAAGACAGAAAACATCATTTCTCATCTTTATATGTCCAAAATGGACCTGATACAGGGGCAGTTACTAAATAAAATTTTTGAGTAATTTGATCAATGTGACTCAAAATCTTTAGCAGTAATTTTAAGGAACATATTATAACATAGTCTTTGAAACAACAAGAAAGAAAAAATGTCTTTTTAAGTAGTGAAAACTCAAAATGGAGTATGAAGCCAAGTAAAAAATTCAAATTGCAGAAACTAATATTTTTCTTTTCTCATTCATTTCCCATGGTTTCTTAATTCTCTTCCATTAAACACCTTTTAGGGCAATTTATATTTATGAATGGTCAAGGCTATATATTGTCACCCTGCTCATTCAACTCATATGCAGAGTACATCATGGGAAACGCTTGGACTGGAAGAAGCACAAGCTGGAATCAAGATTGCTGGGAGAAATATCAATCACCTCAGATATGCAGATGACACCACCCTTATGGCAGAAAGTGAAGAGGAACTAAAAAGCCTCTTGATGAAAGTGAAAGTGGAAAGTGAAAAAGTTGGCTTAAAGCTCAACATTCAGAAAATGAAGACCATGGCATCCGGTCCCATCACTTCATGGGAAACAGATGGGGAAACAATGGAAACAGTGTCAGACTTTATTTTTGGGGGCTCCAAAATCACTGCAGATGGTGACTGCAGCCATGAAATTAAAAGACACTTACTCCTTGGAAGAAAAGTTATGACCAACCGAGATAGTATATTGAAAAGCAGAGACATTACTTTGCCAACAAAGGTCCGTCTAGTCAAGGCTATGGTTTTTCCAGTGGTCATGTATGGATGTGAGAGTTGGACTGTGAAGAAGGCTGAGCGCTGAAGAACTGATGCTTTTGAACTGTGGTGTTGGAGAAGACTCTTGAGAGTCCCTTGGACTGCAAGAAGATCCAACCAGTCCATTCTGAAGGCTGTCTCTTATACACATCTCCCCAGCCTTAAGGACTGTTCCTTTACAAACTCTCTCACCAGACCTGGGATGTGTATCATTAAGCCTTTCATCTTTGTTTATTCTGTAAGTATATACTGGAGCTTTTGAAAACAGATCCAACCAGTCCATTCTGAAGGAGATTTCTTTGGAAGGAATGAAGCTAAAGCTGAAACTCCAGTACTTTGGCCACCTCATGCCAAGAGTTGACTCATTGGAAAAGACTCTGATGCTGGGAGAGATTGGGGGCAGGAGGAGAACGGGACGACAGAGGATGAGAAGGCTGGATGGCATCACGGACTCGATGGACGTGAGTCTGAGTGAACTCCAGGAGTTGGTGATGGACAGGGAGGCCTGGCATGCTGTGATTCATGGGGTCGCAAAGAGTCGGACACGACTGAGCAACTGAACTGAACTGATACCTAGTTTTATGAACCTGACAAATGTCTTGCCCCAAAGATACATACAGAATATATACTAAGTACTGAATAATATAAAATTCACTTTGCAACTTTTTGTCAGAATATTTGCCTGCATTTTAAAGATGAAACAGAGCAATATTAAAATATATTTGAATGGCATGAATATAAATCAGCCTAGTGATAGCTGAGTATATGCTTGGCCCAAGGAAAAAGATGGACCACAACTATAAGTATAGCCTAGGTAATCTAAAAAGCTAATAATCATATCTTAGGAGAAGGCAACGGCACCCCACTCCAGTACTCTTGCCTGGAAAATCCCATGGACAGAGGAGCTTGGTAGGCTGCAGTCCATGGGGTTGTGAAGAGTCGGACATGACTGAGCGACTTCACTTTCACTTTTCACTTTCATTCTTTGGAGAAGGAAATTGCAACCCACACCAGTGTTCTTGCCTGGAGAATCCCAGGGATGGGGGAGCCTGATGGGCTGCCATCTATGGGGTTGCACAGAGTTGGACACGAATGAAGCGATTTAGCAGCAGCAGCAGCAACATATGAACTGAAGTTTTATCAACTGGCAGAATACCTATTAAATGCTCTTCTAAGCCCAATTCTAAAGATAGAAAAAATATGGTTTATGTTATTTGATTATTCCACATCTATAGCAAACCCCTAAAATCTGACATAAATAATGCTTTGGGAAACATTTTCAAATTTTCATTTGAACATACTCAACTTCATACTTCTCAAATACCAGCAAACCATTCTTGGCACATAGAAGCAGAGAGATCTTATCAAAGATAAGGCTTTTAAGCCATCTCTAATTCTCCCCACCATCCAACTAGACATTATGACCATATATACTCAGACCATTTTTTCTGCATCTCTCTTACAACCCTTTAGAAATCCTCCCTGGAATGCAACCCAAAGACAGAGACCACACCTTAGTTATCTGAGCACAGACATGTATGCGCAACAATACTTGTTGAATGCAAAGTAGGCTTTAAGTCAACCTTAATTCCAGTTCTTCACTTCAATAGACGTCTACTCCCAGACCAGGCTTAGAGTTCTTCATCATTCTTCTGTGAGTCTCTAAAAAAGAAGGTCCTTTCTTTACCTATGAGCAGTAAGAGAAGGCAGCCTCACATAGTCACCATTCCCAGGTGCGGAGTATGTAAGATGATACACATTAAGATTTCTCTCCAGATTTCTTTTGGGTTTTGGAAGATCCTGTTTACGTATTATTTCTTGCATATTTTATCACAGTATCAGTTATCAGCTGGAAATCATATCACTGTTCATAAAATGATCCAAACTCTAATGAACATCACCATTGCCTTGATAAACTGGTTACTCTGAAGTAGTTGGAGAATTTGCAGGCTCTCACTACTAAATTAGCATCAGTAAAACCAACAAGTTTATGTGTCCAAACCTAACTAATAAGCAAAATCTTCCCTTTATCTACCCCACTAAATGCCAGTAATCCCACTGTACCCTTATCTAAAGCATACCATTTGAGACCCAGGGTTAGATCCCGAAGTTTCACAGTTTTCTCTGCTCACTTTTTGAATCACTTTTTGTATCATTACTCTTTCCAGATCTGCCACTATACTTAGTAGATCTGCTGAAAAATGTAACTATAACCAATGTTAATAAATTGATAAATATTGAATTGAATGACCCCTATATTATCACTGGCTTCCCTGGTAGCTCAGACAGTAGAGAATCTCCTGCAATGCAGGAGACCTGGATTCTATCCCTGGGTTGGGAAGATCCCCTGGAGAAGGACATGACAAACCATTCTAGTATTCATTCTTGCCTGGAGAATTTCATGGACTGAAAAGCCTGGCAGATTAGAGTCCATGAGATTGCAAAGAATCAGACACAACTGAGCAGCTAACATTTCATTTCTTATTATCACTATAAGAATTAGTTTAATATTGCAATGTTACAGTATTGCTTGTTTTGATTTTTTGGCAACGAGGCATGTGGGATCTTATCTCTCCAACCTGGGATCAAACCTGCATCTCCTGCCTTGGAAGATGAAGTCTTAACCACTGGACCACCAGGGAAGTCCTAATGTTGTGATGCTGATATATTCTTATTTTCTAGATCAGGAGAAGGCAATGGCACCCCACCAGTACTCTTGCCTGGAAAATCCCATGGATGGAGGAGCCTGGTAGGCTGCAGTCCATGGGGTTGCTAAAAGTCTGACACGACTGAGCGACTTCACTTTGACTTTTCACTTTCATGCATTGGAGAAGGAAGTGGCAACCCACTCCAGTGTTCTTGCCTGGAGAGTCCCAGGGACGGGGCAGCCTGGCGGGCTGCCATCTATGGGATCACACAGAGTCGGAAATGACTGAAGCGACTTAGCAGCAGCAGCAGTAGCAGCAGCAGCAGGAATCTGAGGCTTATAAGTTAAATAGTTGGTGGCAAGTAATGGAGCCAGAATTAGAATCCAGATCTAATTTATAAATTAATAGTCTTTCTCTCATACTGCAGTATGACTCTTGCATTTATTCTTTCAAGTATTATTCTTGAATGACCCTAATGGCATTGGGTTAACATTTCTAGTATGTTATTTGTAACTTCACTTTGACTTTTCACTTTCATGCATTGGAGAAGGAAGTGGCAACCCACTCCAGTGTTCTTGCCTGGAGAGTCCCAGGGACGGGGCAGCCTGGCGGGCTGCCATCTATGGGATCACACAGAGTCGGAAATGACTGAAGCGACTTAGCAGCAGCAGCAGTAGCAGCAGCAGCAGGAATCTGAGGCTTATAAGTTAAATAGTTGGTGGCAAGTAATGGAGCCAGAATTAGAATCCAGATCTAATTTATAAATTAATAGTCTTTCTCTCATACTGCAGTATGACTCTTGCATTTATTCTTTCAAGTATTATTCTTGAATGACCCTAATGGCATTGGGTTAACATTTCTAGTATGTTATTTGTGAAAAAGAATTCTGACACAGCAGACAGCAGGGGAGCGAGGCTGAGATCGGCTCTCTATACTGTCAGAGATGAGCTGTGTTCCCACGGGATGTGACTGTCTCTCAGGCTGCCTGCATCTGTGGTGAGACATTTTATTTCACAGAGTTTATGGGCTAGTCAATAAAATTTGGATGAATGTATACTGGATGGAAGGACTCTCAACCTGAATCAGTGAAAAACCAGAGCTGTAGAATTTTCTTAAAGTTGTATTGCTTTCAATTATATGCAGTAAGTTAGCAATTTTAAAACAGGAAATAATCATGTGCATTTGGAAAACAGTGTCCACAGCATCCAGCAGTAGTGGCTTAAAGCAGGAGTTTTTGTTGTTGAGTTGATAAATCATGTCTGACTCTTTGCAACCCCAAGATAGTAGCCCACCAGGCTCCCCTGTCCATGGGATCTCCTAGGCAAGAATACTGGAATGGTTTGCCATTTTCATCTTCAGAGAAGTACCAGAATAAAACACTGGACTGAATGTCAGCATTATGCTCACATCAGTGTTTTTCACTATATGACTCTGTTCTTTCTTAGAAAAGTCAGGTATTATAAGATGCCCAGACGCGAAACTTAGAATACTAAAACTGAAGGGAGACTACATCACAGGATTGTAAAATTTAGATAATACTAAAGTAATTAACTACAGGAACCACGAAACTGTAAAATAAGTATGTTATTATTTTAGCCACTAAATTTGTAGCAATTTGTCACCCGCAACACAGAGCTAATCAAGACACAGAGGGAGATACTTCTTATGTGGTTTAAAAAAATGTTGCCAGTAAAGCAGGCTTTTCCAGAACACCAGTGCTAGGCAGAGCTGTCTGTCTGTTGCACAGACCACAGAGTCACTTCTTAGTTCAGTGAGTAATGCCACCCTGTGTTCCTTCCTGATACCACTCTAGCCTAGCAACTTCAGCCCTAAAGCATGACCAGATGCGGATCACAGACCACACAACAGTCCTTACATGCACTGCTGGGAGCATGTAGCCCACTGTGCTTTGAAGCAGAGCCCTGTTCCTTTCTGGGCAGACCCTTCTCCCTTGGCTCTCAGTGGCCCCAGGAGACATGGCTCACAACAGTCCTGTGGGAGGCATTAAAACCAGGCGGGGAGACTGCTGTCACCAGGCCTTACGAGCATGGGCTTCTAGCCTGCAAGTGAAGAAGGGTACGCCACTAAGGCAGGCTCTTGATTTCTACCGTATATTTAACATTCAATTCAAATACACAGAATAGTGAACAAGCCAAAGCAAACACACAGTATGGAGAGAAAAACACAGTATTCTATCGTGGAAAAGATACTATAAGAAGTCTGAAGTGAGGCTTCCCTGGTGCTCCAGTGGTTAAGAGTCCACCATGCAATGCAAAGGACACAGGTTCAATCCCTGATCAGGGAACTAAGATCCCACAAGCCGCAAGGCAGCTAAACTCATGTGCTGCAACTACTGAGACCGCAGGCCTCAACTAGGAGAGTCCATGCACTCCAGCAAAAAGATCTCCCAAGACACAACTAAGACCCAATGCAGTCAAAGTAATTAATTAAATTGAAACAAATTTTTAACTTTTTTTTAAATAGGAAAAAGAAAGTCTGAAGTGCTCTGTCAGCAGCAGCCCTGCCCATGGAGCATGGCACAGCCACCTATGAGAGGCTTATGACACTCTAGGTATCTTCCAGGTCAACAGTTCATACATTCTTCAGTGTTAACATAAGAATGCCTTAGTTCAACAATTTTAGTAACAAGCACCTACTACCTTAGGAAAAGAAGTGTACTAAGACATCAGGAAAACAATTATTTGATCTGCTAAGAGTACTTATTCTTGGTAACTAAGATTAGCAGGCAAGGCTCTGAGTTTCAGCACATATTGTGTTCTCAGCATTTGAGAGTCTAGCCTTATTAAATGTCACCCATACATCAAAGCTGCAAAGACAGAGGCCATTCAAATCCTCTCCTGGTTGTTTAGATGTTAAAGAATCTGCCTGCAATGCAGGAGACCTGGCTTCGATTCCTGGGTTGGGAAGATTCCCTGGAGGAGGAAGGCATAGCAACCCACACCTGTATTCTTGCCTGGAGAACACCCGTGGACGGAGGAGCCTGGTGGGCTATAGTTCATGGGGTCTCAAAGACTCGGACGCAACTGAGCGACTCAGAACAGAACAACACGATAACCTCCAGCTAATAGATAGACAGATATTTGTTATTTCACTTGAAGTTTAGCATTCAGAAGTCATGATTTCATGTACAGTTTCTTATAATGAATACAACTCTGGAAGTATTGACATTTTATATGCAAGCTGTGAGTAGTGTTGGTTTATTGTTATAGCCAGGTAGTCCTAAAACAGGCATAAATTTAAGTATTGTGTTAAAAGCCTACCAAGTAACTAATCAAAGGACTACACATGATATTTCGACGCTTCTTCTGGCATATGTTAACACAAAAGAGCCAGTGAGGAAAATAACTTTAGCTGAAAGTCCTGTTCTGCCAGATTAAGAAAAAGAGAGTGAATCCATCTCTTTTCCATAGTTTATTTTCTGTCACTAGTAGTCTTTGTCATCCATTAAAACTGGTTAAATAGTCGACCTAGTTTTTTGGCAATTCTCTGCTATAGCTTGATATTTTGTATTTGGACTGGTTGTTTGAGTTTCTATTCTCACTCCAGTTTACAGAGGAGTAAAAAGCACTGTGCTTGCAATGTAAGCTGGTATTAAACTGACCCCTGCTGGCCTCATCTTTTCTGCATTTCTCAGATGTGACAACACCCAACTGCATCCTAGAGCTGAAACTGCATTTGATCATACTCCCATACCAAACCCATGACAGAGGAAAAATATGGCTACTCCTGCAATTGTGAGTAGAAAGACGCTTTCTTCAGTTTGGCTCTTTTATTTGCAAAGACTCAGCAATTAAAATCACCCTAGTGTTCCATAGCAGTGTTTCCTAGAATCTACCGATTTATTCTACAGATCCATTTCTCTAACAAACACTTACATATTTCTGAAAGAAGCTGGAAAAGCAGAGATACATAGAAATATAGCACCTGCCCTCTGGGTACTCACAAGCAGTTACAGTCTTTAAAAAGATACATTTGAGAATTAAATTCTAGCATGTGATTGGATACCATAATAGTGAGAAGGAAGCAGGGCTACCATACCATAAACAATGGTACAGCCTGAATCATGGGTCTGAGTTAACTCAAGATTCTTTAGCGAACAAGCCCAGGAAAATATCTCCTTCTTCTTTAGGAACCTACTGTACTTTATGAATAATAATGGATTCCATTTAAAAATTAATGATCTCCTATGTGCTGGGGACTGTGGCTGGCTGCTTTCCAAATACTATCATATTCACCTTACTTGCAACATTATGAAATAGCTATTTTTATGATTAGTTTATGGATGGTGAAAGCTCTGTCATACTGTACTACAATGTTTCTGTTTTAAACAGATGTTTCTCCTCTACAAGAAAACTGAGCACTTTAAGCACAGGGGGATTATGTCATTGTCATTTTTGCGTCCCCAGAACTGAACACATCTCCAGTACATATAGTATGTAACCCAAAAAATGTCTGCATAATACATGAGCGGAGACAACACTGAACAAATGTGAATTTTAAATGCATACTATGAGCACAGCCTGTGCTTGAGTGTTAAGAAAGCAGTGGAGGAAAAAGTTTTGATTCCTGAATATAGTCACCCATACTCAACTGATACGATAAAGAATCTGCCTGCCGATGCAGGAGATGCAGGTTGATCCCTGGGTTGGAAAGATCCCCTGAGGTAGGAAATGACAACCCACTCCAGTATTCTTGCCTAGAAAATTCCTTGGACAGAGTAGCCTGATAGGCTACAGTCCATGAGGTTGCAAACAGCTGGGCACGAATAAGCACGAGCACATAGTAATTAACTTAGGGAGGCAACTAAGAAAGAGATGAGGGATGGTTTTTTTGATTTCTGTAAGGTAATAAATGTGTTTTGGTGCTGAAAAATAGGACGTGTTCAATAAATAGTTGACTACACACCAGATAGTATTTAATTGTTTTTCTACGTGGATGGTGATTATTTGGGATTATATTTCACTTAGTTTTTTAGGCTAATAAAATTAATTAGCATTATATGAATGTGTGTCAGCTAATTATAAAAAAGTTGATCAGAGGTGTTCTTATAACCATGGGGGGAAAAATCCTTAACATTTTTGTATAAATTATGTACATATAATTAATAAAGTTGATATATTAAGTTCTGTTTTGATAATATTTAAAATACATACTCTAAATGTAAATAGCCCTTTTAAGTCATTATAAAGTGTTGTACATTGTAGTTATTTTCTATTTATAGTTTA
>SJYC01010324.1:0-21053 GCA_006408675.1 Madoqua kirkii | reverse complement strand
GAAGGAATCATGAAAAGAAGAAAGGAGAACATGAAGACAAATACAATGTAGAGATTCAAAAACTACATCAGGTTCTCAAGAAGTTAATGTATTTTTCTTTTCCTACCTCCTTTTATTTTTCAACATCTCTTTTCTTGCCACTTAGGGACAGATGAAGATAAATGAAGTACAGTGGTTAAACTTCTTTGTTTGGATACAAATGATCTTGTGTATCAACATTATTGTTATGTAAGCACTTTTAATACTGCTTCTAGCAGATGAGACTTCTGTTTCAACATATGTTATGGGGAAAATGGAAGAAATGTATTCATGACTAAAATAACTAAACAGTCAACAAAAACTGCCTAGAAAATATTATACATGAATCTGGTTTGTTATAGTTGCTAACAATTTAAGGTAAAACTGAGGGTGAATCTCTCTCCCCAAATAGGAACAAATAAGCCTAGATTCATTGTCAATACTTGCTATGCCATTCTGCTGCTGCTGCTGCTGCTGCTGCTGCTGCTGCTAAGTCATTCTAGTTATGTCTGACTCTGTGCAACCCCAGAGACGACAGCCCACCAGGCTCCCCTGTCCCTGGGATTCTCCAGGCGAGAACACTGGAGTGGGTTACCATTTCCTTCTCCAGCTATGCCATCCTACCCTACACCAAACCACTACAGTAAAATCATTTCTTAAGAAGAACTGGAATTTAACCCTCTCTCTCTGCACCTTCCCTGGTACAGTAAAACAGACAGAAGAAATAGGGTTTTTTTACTCAACAACAGTGCAGGATACAAAGAATATAAAGCACTGGTCTGGCTTATGGGCCCTGGATTCAGGCTGAAGGGCCACAACTGTAATTATGGGTAGGTCCCCTACTTTTCTAAATCAGATATAATAAGATTATCTTTGTAAAACTGAACTATCACATGCAAAGAGCTTAGCATACTACATGGCAGGTAAATGTTCAATAAACATAGGCTATAACTGTTATTACAACTCCTATATTACTTCCCTCCTAAAGTCTTGCCTTTGATTTTCAACTTGAAGAAAGAGATAGGACCTCAGAATCCTCACTCTGGTGAAGCTGGGCTTTAAATGTGTTAGAGGAGTCCATCTCACCCTCCCTCTCCCCTTCTTGTCAATATCAGCACTTCAGGAAATGTTCCCCTGCTCACACACAACTGAAGTTCCCGTTCACATGTATTTATGATTATGTCTTCCTTTTTGGTAACTAGAAGTCTCAAATTAAACAATTTGATCCAAACTGCAATATTCTGCCCTATTGGTCCCTAAATGACACCAGCTTCTGCAAGACCAGAAAAGCATAAAATTGCCATACCTATGATATCAAAAGCACAAGCTCATTTGTACACAGAGCCTACAGCACTCACAGAAATCGACAAGGATCCCTACTTGCCATATCTTTAGGGTTTATATCTCCTGCTTTTCACACTGTCCAGTCATAAACAAAGACCAGGGGACACTCCAGATTTCAGACTCCATGACAATTATGATTATACACAACCTCAAATATACCATTCACGACAGTCCAGTTTCTAACAATTGATTAAAAATAACAAAAGGAGGTATTGCATCAGATTAATGTTAAGCATTTACATTTAGCATATCAATACTTCAATAAAATAGCAAACCAACCAGTAGAAAAATTAAACATAAACTACTCTTGAAGAAAAGGACTATATGTTATAGTTTTATTACTGACTGTAGAACATTACCAGTTTCATCTCCAACCTAGAAATCTTATTCTATATATGTATTTATAAATGTATGCATAGACGTGGGCTTCTCTGATGGCTCAGAAGAAAAAGAATCCACCTGCCATGCAGGAGACGTAGGAGATGCTGGTTCAATCCCTGGGTAAGGAAGATGCCCTAGAGGAGGAAATGGCAACCCAGTCCAGTATTCTTGCCTGAGAAAGCTCAGGCACAGAGGAACCTGGCTGGCTACAGTCCAAAGGGGCACAAAGAGTCAGATACTAATGAGCGAGTAAGCACACACAGATGCATATATAATGTAAATAAAATATGAACATGTATCAATATATATAACATATTATATATATATAAATAAATAAATGTTGGAACCAGCAGCAACCTTATTGGTTTCCTCGTTAATAAGTTAATAAATCACTGACACACTTTACTCTGCATTTCTATGACTCAGGTTCTAACTTCTTGAAAATTATTCCTTGATATTATACTTTCTTTGCAGATCTAACAGTGTATACAAATCTACCCTCCCAATGACCCTGATCTCAAACAGGTCTTTTACAAAATAATTCAAGTGAAGTGCTGAGCACAGTCCAGAGCACATAGAAAATGCTCAGTAAACGTGTTCACAGCTGCTAGTAGTTGGCAGGGATTTTACGTCACTACAAGTGCCCACAGAATCACCAACAGGAATTCAAAGGAATAATCGAGGGTGACCCAGGTCACCCTCAGTTACATGGAAGAATTCAGTTACACGGAAGTCTCCCTCAGTTGAGGCCATTTGCAAATATTATGGATAGAGGGAGCCATTCTATTCAAAATAATTCCCCAACTAACAATGCAGATGATGAGAATCACTAAGGTGCTTATCACAATAGGTATTGGGCCTCTGGGGAGAAAACAGTGGTAACTTAATAAAATTAAATACACTGATCTTAATGAAGCCATCTCCTTGGTGACCAAAACTGTGTTCTTCCATACTTAAAGGGGATACTTGAACGATATTCAAAACTTCAGCGATTGACATGGTTCTAGAAGAAAAGGCAATAAAGTTAACTATATTGTTATGTGAGCAGAGAGGAAACTCGTCAAGGGAGGAAGCAAAAGCTCCCAGAAAGCAAAAGTATAGTTAATTTCTTAAATTACAAACTCCATAGGTATGACATTTCTACAGGAAGTTTCTTCACAAATGAAGTGCACCTGTAAAAACAAAACCCTGTCTAAATTTAAAATGGGCTTATAAGAAACTTCAAGACTTGACTTTAACTCAGGGGGTGAGAATTTCAGACACATCAACACACTATGAAGGCCACGGCCATCAGATGCCCTTCATTCCACCGCTTTTCTTTCAAGTGTCTGGAGCTCAGTTTTCGTACTATCAATAAGCAATACCAGGACTATCTCAACAGAAGGAGCCAAAGTACATAAACTTCGCAAAATAAAGAAAGAAAACTCTGCAGCATTCTTTTCCAAGTTTATCTTTTCCTTTGTCCAGACTAGGGGGTGGGGAGAAGCTAGGTTTATTCTGAAATAAAAACACATGAGATGCACAATTTTCGTAATTTACCAACCTGGCATCTTAATCATCAATTATCCTATCACCAAATACAGAACAGTTGAAAGAAAAGTAATAATAAATCTATGAGGTTATATACTTCTTTTCAGACAGGCAGTTTGCCACATTAAAAAATATCTAATTTCCCCTGTTTAAAAAATTAGACTATTTGTTACCTCACGATGATTTAATTAAGAAAGCTTTTAAGTACAATAGAAAATATGGAAATTAATAAAGCGATTTTAATAAAAAGAAAGAAAGCTTTGAGAATATTGGTGTTTCTATATCCTACGGAATGTTGATGATATGGTCAAAATGAGCATCAGCTATAAATAATGTGTACAGCTTGTAACAAATTACAAAAATGTTCCCCTTTGGTTTCTTTTCTGACTACTTGTAAAATAATATTCACACACAAATTTACAATTCAAATTTGATGTCTTATGAGTACATTTTGCAGATCTTGCTCTGAGAAGGAAGACAGTA
Source organism: Madoqua kirkii (assembly GCA_006408675.1). NCBI lineage: Eukaryota > Metazoa > Chordata > Mammalia > Artiodactyla > Bovidae > Madoqua > Madoqua kirkii. Next base: position 17,297 of record SJYC01010324.1, on the reverse strand, counting down.
AGCTAACAGTTGCACGGAAAGTATAATTTGCTCCTGGCATTTAGCCAGAAACCCTAGACCAAATGTTTAGAGACCATGAGGCATCTAACAAGCCCAGGGCAGCATCTGGACTTCTCAGTACTAGTTGTTGCTGTTTATATTTGGACCTCCAAATAAAGGGATAAATAAATCTGAAATTCATGCACATTAAAATGTATTTATTTTACTTATAGGAGACAGAAAAGGAAGCAACGTGAAGGCCCTTCGGGAACATTTGCAACAGCACTGACAAGAAGTCCCAATGATTTCAGCAACACTAATAAACATATGTCTGGACCTATATTCAGCTGTAATTTACACATCAAGTATAAGCCTTTATTTTCATAGTTGAGAAAACATGCCAAGTATTCACTATTTATTATCACAGTTAACTTGCAGAACGAGAAAGCTAATTATCATAGAAAGAAGAAAATATTGGTCTTGGGAAAAAAAATGAATTTGATTATCATACAGGTAGGTCGTAAAGGAGTCATGACAACCTCCCACAACTAATCCAATATGTCTGGGCCTTGAACTTGCTATAACTGTCACATACTAAGCAGACATGATCTCTGTATGGGCAAATGTAAGGCTAATAAAAATCCACTCCAACATACAAGTACTCCAGCACACTACAATGCAACTTTTTCAGGTATGTGCTATAATACACCATACGACACAGTAAAAGGGATGACAATTACAAGTCTTTCTTAAAGTACTGTGAGCAGGTGTTGTCAACCCACTTCCTGAGATCATTCAGGGATTAAAAGGTCTCGCAGAACTAGCAGTCTGCATTCTTACCAGGGACTGAGCAAAGACAGAGGGAGATCAGGCAGGGGTGAGGCGAACTGAAACGTAAAGAAAGAATCAAGAGATAACCATCTTCAAGAAAATACATTTAGTTGACATGAAGACTGAAGCATGAGTTGAGAAAACCTGCAGATAAAATCGAGGAGGATTACAAACAACAGCAATCTAGCTGCCACAGTTGGTAAAATACCTTTCTCACTGCATCTGTACTAGGAATGCCCACTGCAGACAAACCAGATCACATCTGATACTAATTTTATACTTGGTGGCAACTATAAGGCCAACCTGCAGCTCCTCACCAGGAATGGAGTGTGAATCCCTAAACTACATCCTATCACCCCCTCAAGACAGTGATGGGGCCACGGTCTTATAGGCAAGCTCATCAAGAGTCTCAGAACTAGCAGCCCATTTCTGAGCTATGTTGATTGCCATTTTGTACAACAAATCATTCACCTCTACACATACTACGTACTTTTGCATTTACTAATGGTTCATTGGCACTTTAGAGTGCTTCCAAAAGCCCACTTTAATATAAATGTGGTCAAGGTAAATTTTTTATTAAACTGTGAGTTATATTAAGTTATTATCTGAAGGTAAGTTTAAAAAAATTAGAGGACTGTGAGGTCAAAATAATATAGTATAATGTGGGCATTATTGTTGTTTAGTTGCTAGGTTGTGTCCGACATTTTGCAACCCCATGGACTGTTGCCCGCCAGGCTCCTCTGTCCATGGAATTTCCCAGGCAAGAAAACTGCAGTGCGCTGCCATTTCCTTCTCCAGGGGCAGATGCACATGTATTTCTCCTTTGAGGATATAGGACACTTTAAGACTCTCCAACTGGTGAGGCCACTCTGCTAAGTCTTCTAGCATACACAGTGGAACAACCCACAAGAGTCTCAGGAGGGAAGTGTCTCTCCCAGGACTCAAGGCTCTCACCCTTTGCTCTCACCTCAGAGATCTGACTTCATCACCAATGACCATCTACCCCACTTACCTTTAAATATGCATCCAAGCTCAAATCTCTTTAAAACAACCAACCAATGAACCAAAAACCTGCATTCCCTTTTTAACTACCATCCATTTATTTTTATTTGTAGCCAAAATTCGTAAAAAGATTCAGCATTCATCACTCTAACTACTAAAGGATTCTTTACCATGGAAATTGCTTAACACTTTTTAGTCTTCATCATAATCGACTTCTCTACAGCATGAGACTGTGGACTTCAATCCTGAAATGTCTTTTTCTCCCGTGGTTTCTATGACATTTTTCTCTCTAGGTTTTCCTCTGCCTTCTCCTCTCAATCAGTCACCATTCCTGGCTCCTCTTTCTTTTCAGCTAGTCTCTTAAATGGGAGCGTCCCTGTCGGCTCAGCAGGTAAAGAATCTGCTTGTAATGCAATGGATCTCCTGCAATGCAGGAGTTGCAAGAGATGCAGGTTCGATTCCTGGGTTGGGAAGATTCCCCTGGAGAAGGAAATGGCATCCCACTCCAGTATTCTTGCCTGGAAAAGCCCATGGACAGAAAAGTCCAGAAGGCTACAGTCCACAGAGTGGCAGAGCTGGACATGACTGAACACACACACAATCAGCCTCTCAAGTCTTCCTGTTCCACAGAGCTCCACCCATACGCTTACCGTTTTCATTGTTTCCACCATGTCCCTGCAGTATTTGTACCTCCACAGAATAAGCAATCCTCTCTATATTTTTGAGGATATATACTATATTCTCAAGTCTCAATTTCCTACTCAAATTGTTCTTGAGATTCAGCTGCATATATCCAGTTTCCTGACGAATACATCTACCCAGATATCCCACAAACATCTCATACTCAACATATCCAACGTGAAATTCATGATCTATATAGGCAACTCCCTCCCCACTTCCTCTCTTTCCTATTCTCAACTCCCCAGGCTGTATTCATTGTCTTTCTAGGGCACTACCACTCTCTGCCCAGTGTGCCATGTTAGAAACATGGGCATCCTCACTCCTTTCTTTCTAACCCGCACAATGGGCAGCTTCCAAGTGCTAGCAATTCCACCTTCTCAAAAACATTCTCAGTCCTTCCCTCTTCCCTTCTCATGGCCACAGTTACCACTGCCGCAGTATAGGACCACATCGTCTCTTGACCTGATAATATAGCAGTCTTCTGGTCTCAGCATTACTTTCTTCCCATCATCTTCCAAACTGAGACAGAAAGAGCTTCTGAAGCACACATCTCACTCACCAAACCCCATGTCCCTTGCCAACTTAAATGGGGACTTCCTTGGTGGTCCAGCAGATAAGAATCTGCCTTCTAAGACAGGGAACATGGGTTAGATCCCTGGACAGGGAACTAAGATCCCATATGCTATGGCACAACTAATCCCATGTGCTATGACTAAAGAGCCTGCAAGGCCCAACAAGCCTATGTGCCGTGACAAAGGAAGTCTGCAAGCCCCACAACTAGAGAAAGCAAATGTGCCACAACGAAGACCCAGAGCAGCTAAAAGGAAAAAAAAAAAAATATATATATATAGATAGATAGATAGATAGATAGATAGATAGATCTTCTCCTTCAAGATAAGGCCCAGCTCCTTGGCTCCAGCCTACCTTTAGCCTCATTTCTAAGCAAGTTCCTACATCATGCCCATGATGAATTGTTTAGCAGTTTTCCAAAAACAACATCTTTTATATCTGTGCCTTGACATATACTGCTTCTCTGACTGACAACTTTTGTCCCAAATTTATCTAGCTGCAAAGACTTTGCAGAGAAGGAAATGGCAAACCACTCCAGTATTCTTGCCTGGAAAATCCCATGGACAGAGGAGCCTGGTGGGCTGCAGTCCATAGGTTGCAGAGTCACGAATGACGGAGCAACTAACACTGAACACTGAAAGACTTTCCCATAGCCTCCCGAGGCACCTGCAGCCTGGGGTAATGCCCTTCCCGTGTGCTCTAAAGGCAGGAGCCCCCTGTGAATAGTAGGTAGTACTGTGAAGAAATAAACCAATGGTTTATATGAGAAGCATGGCAGGCACTCAATGACTTTGAAAGAATGTAAGATGAACAAATAATAATTTGGCTTGACTCAACTGGTTTAACAGAACCTAAAGAGTTTATGACAAATTAAACTTACTCAGAACTTCAGAGTAATATATTTCTTGTTATTTTTAAGTATTAATAAAGGCTCAAAAAAGGGACCAGTCTCCAGGTCTTAATAACTTATCTTGATAGAAATATCACATATTCTCAGAGGAGTTCATATACCCTCCACAGGGTCTGATTACCCAGACCACTCGCTAAGTCTGTCTTACTCATCTTTGCAAACATGAGTCCCTGGCACATAGTGTCACTCACAAAGGATGACAAAGGCCTAATGAATGAGATATTATACAGAAAAGTATAGAAACAAATAGGGCCAACCTTGTTGAAAAATTACTAATTTCTAATTTCTTGACTAGTCCAGATTTAGCTTATCAATAAGTGGTCAGTCTTCCTGAAGCCTGTATTTCCAAGAAGTATTCAGTTCAGCATTCACTTATTCAACAAATATCCAGAGTCAGCTACATGCTGGCTACCACAGAAGGCAGAAGAATTGGCAGGGAAAGCAATGGAACTAGAAAAAGAACTGATTCCAAATCCACCTAGACAGTTAATAACTATGAAATCTATGTGCCACTCAGTTAAGCTCTCTGCTTATCAATGTCTTCATACATAAATGAGAGTAACGTATCTATTTCACAGGGTTACTATGAGAGTTACATGAGATAATACATAAACCCCTTACAGAATAAATAGATTAGTTCTTCCTATTATTCACTATGAATAAAAAATATTAATATTTCAGGCTTCACTTTATTAAAATAAATCCATGAGACAAATAAGACAAGAGTTAATATTCCCACTTACCATTTTTAAAAACCTGTCCCATGGAATCTAAGCCATTTTCCCAAGACCATTCATGCAGCTGGTTGAGAGCAAAATTCTCTGGTGTCAGGTACAATACTGTGATTCTCTTTACTTAGTGTCTCTTACAAATCTCACTGGTGCCAACTCTAGAAGACCTGACCTCAAAGAAAGGGAGAAAGTCTAAGTTGAGAAAGTATAAGTCTTCCTAACATAGTAGCTGAGGGGTTGATGAGCAAATGAAGTGTTTAAATGAATGGTTTCCTTGCTAAAGAATCAGAGTTTTCTCAGCAGACACAGAGTACTACCAACTATAAGAGACACCATAAAGTTATTACAGTCAGGGGAAGGTCCCCAATGTCATAAGTTTCGCTTTAACAAGAAAATTCTAATATTAAAAACTGTCAGGTTGCCATAGTAACAATCTATTTGCAATCATGATGCTGGTAGAATTCCGTTATATTTCTCTCAAAGACAAGTAAACTAGATGTAGCCAAGGAATTTAATAAAAGTATCTGCTGGACCAAAAGCCAAGATATGACCATTTTTAGATGATATGACAGGATTTAAATACACAGCAAGAGACCCTCAGGTTACAATGAGCTCCATCAATAAAATTAAAACATTTTGACCTTGACACCAACACAAGGTATAGCTATATTATCATTGCAGAGTCACGAATGACGGAGCAACTAACACTGAACACTGAAAGACTTTCCCATAGCCTCCCGAGGCACCTGCAGCCTGGGGTAATGCCCTTCCCGTGTGCTCTAAAGGCAGGAGCCCCCTGTGAATAGTAGGTAGTACTGTGAAGAAATAAACCAATGGTTTATATGAGAAGCATGGCAGGCACTCAATGACTTTGAAAGAATGTAAGATGAACAAATAATAATTTGGCTTGACTCAACTGGTTTAACAGAACCTAAAGAGTTTATGACAAATTAAACTTACTCAGAACTTCAGAGTAATATATTTCTTGTTATTTTTAAGTATTAATAAAGGCTCAAAAAAGGGACCAGTCTCCAGGTCTTAATAACTTATCTTGATAGAAATATCACATATTCTCAGAGGAGTTCATATACCCTCCACAGGGTCTGATTACCCAGACCACTCGCTAAGTCTGTCTTACTCATCTTTGCAAACATGAGTCCCTGGCACATAGTGTCACTCACAAAGGATGACAAAGGCCTAATGAATGAGATATTATACAGAAAAGTATAGAAACAAATAGGGCCAACCTTGTTGAAAAATTACTAATTTCTAATTTCTTGACTAGTCCAGATTTAGCTTATCAATAAGTGGTCAGTCTTCCTGAAGCCTGTATTTCCAAGAAGTATTCAGTTCAGCATTCACTTATTCAACAAATATCCAGAGTCAGCTACATGCTGGCTACCACAGAAGGCAGAAGAATTGGCAGGGAAAGCAATGGAACTAGAAAAAGAACTGATTCCAAATCCACCTAGACAGTTAATAACTATGAAATCTATGTGCCACTCAGTTAAGCTCTCTGCTTATCAATGTCTTCATACATAAATGAGAGTAACGTATCTATTTCACAGGGTTACTATGAGAGTTACATGAGATAATACATAAACCCCTTACAGAATAAATAGATTAGTTCTTCCTATTTTCACTATGAATAAAAAATATTAATATTTCAGGCTTCACTTTATTAAAATAAATCCATGAGACAAATAAGACAAGAGTTAATATTCCCACTTACCATTTTTAAAAACCTGTCCCATGGAATCTAAGCCATTTTCCCAAGACCATTCATGCAGCTGGTTGAGAGCAAAATTCTCTGGTGTCAGGTACAATACTGTGATTCTCTTTACTTAGTGTCTCTTACAAATCTCACTGGTGCCAACTCTAGAAGACCTGACCTCAAAGAAAGGGAGAAAGTCTAAGTTGAGAAAGTATAAGTCTTCCTAACATAGTAGCTGAGGGGTTGATGAGCAAATGAAGTGTTTAAATGAATGGTTTCCTTGCTAAAGAATCAGAGTTTTCTCAGCAGACACAGAGTACTACCAACTATAAGAGACACCATAAAGTTATTACAGTCAGGGGAAGGTCCCCAATGTCATAAGTTTCGCTTTAACAAGAAAATTCTAATATTAAAAACTGTCAGGTTGCCATAGTAACAATCTATTTGCAATCATGATGCTGGTAGAATTCCGTTATATTTCTCTCAAAGACAAGTAAACTAGATGTAGCCAAGGAATTTAATAAAAGTATCTGCTGGACCAAAAGCCAAGATATGACCATTTTTAGATGATATGACAGGATTTAAATACACAGCAAGAGACCCTCAGGTTACAATGAGCTCCATCAATAAAATTAAAACATTTTGACCTTGACACCAACACAAGGTATAGCTATATTATCTGGAAAACTCAATTCTCTGAGTACAAAAAAAATAAATCATTAAACAACTGAGATGACAGCCATGGAACAAGAAAGTCAGAATTCATCAAAAGCAGAACAAAATCAATCCTCAAGGGAAGTATGAATTATAAAGACTAAATTTCTCACAGAAAGCTCAAGGGTTTCATTTTAGTGTTTTGTTCTGTGTATATGTGTACATGTATTTGTTGTGGGGTGGTGGGGGGCTGTATTTTTAAATCCAGGACATCCTTGGATGATTTAACCTTTACTTTTATCTAGAAAATATCAGAAGGACATATTCAAAATAAATTGATTCTAAACAAAAAAAGAGAGAGAGAGAGAGAAGAAAGTTACCGTTTTTAATTAGACCATTTTGAAGTCTGGACACGCAGACTGCTTAAGCACACAAGAACAATTTCTACAAAATCAGCAAAGCCTCCACCGTGACTATGAAAATCATATGGATTTTCTCTCCTGTGAGCTTTTTAATATTTGTTTCTACAACAATCCAAGAAATGGTAACTTTTCCCCCACAACCTCAGCAGTGAACAAAGCATTCCTTTTCTACTTGTAACGATTTCACAGAATAGCATATCCATGCTCAATGTCCTCAAAGACAACTAGAATGAAAATCTGCACTCCCTGTATGGCAACAATAAACTGGCTTTGTTAGGAAGAATCAACATGCATAGAAAATTTCCTGAAGAAATTTTCCTGCTCATTGGCCAGCTCTTTTCTTCTACGGTCAGTGCAGAATTATAAATAACTTAATTTTGGTAATATATTTATATTATATATACTATTACAACATATACTTATATGTAATACCATCGATTTTTACAAACATAACTATTTATATACAAAATAACTCGCTTGCTTTCTTAAACATAGTTCTGAAAACTATGTGTAGTCAAATTTTCTATATGTCATATTTTCCCTCTACCCTTTTAAAAATAAAATTACAGAACATGTCCCAAGTTTCCCTGAAAAGAATTGGCTAAAGACACCTTTTCAAAATAACAGTTAATGTTAAAGAAAACTTTAAAATCTAGTATCTTAAATTTTATTAAATTCAAACAAAATATTAACAATGTAAATAACAACTATAGCTTGCACAGACTACATACTTTTGTTTACTGTTTTTAAAGATTATGGAGATTAAGTGAAAATCATTCAGTCATGTCCTACTCTTTGCAACTCCATGAACTATACAGTCCATGAAATTCTCCAGGCCACAGTACTGGAGTGGGTAGCCTTTCCCTTCTCCACTGGATCTTCCCAACCTAGGATCGAAATGGGGCCTCCTGCATTGCGGGTGGATTCTTAACCAACTGACCTATCAGGGAAGCCCTTATGGAGATTAAGATTAAGACCAAAGATTTCTAGATAGAGGAACTTAGATGGAAGGAGATAAAACCAGTCAACCCTTAAGGAAATCGACCTTGAATATTCACTGGAAGGAATGATGCTGAAGCTGAAGCTCCAATACTCTGGCCACCTGATTCAAAGAGCTGACTCATTAGAAAAGACCCTGATGCTGGGAAAGATTGAGGGCAGGAGGAGAAAGGGACAACAGAGGATGAGATGGCTGGATGGCCTCACCGACTCAATGGACATGAGTTTGAGCAAGTCCTGGGAGATGGCAAAGGACAGGGAAGCCTGGCGTGATAAGAGTCCATGTGGTCTCAAAGAGTCAGACACAACTTGGCCACTGAACAACAACGTTCAATGATAAAGGAAATATATGAGTGAGTACAAATTTAAGAGAAAGTGCTAGATAATCATTCACTCTTTAATAAACTGAAAAGTGAGGTGGGGATATGTAGTACATAGTCAGAAGTTGGAAATGCAGGGTACTCAGGGGAGCTGTCTGCAGAAGAGATAAAGATGCACTTACTGGTGAATAAGCAACAACTAAATCTAAACAAGAGGATGATCAGTTCAGTTTAGTCGCTCAGTTGTGTCCGACTCTTCACGACCCCATGAACCTCAGCAAACCAGGCCTCCCTGTCCATCACCAACTCCCAGAGTCCAGCCAAACCCACGTCCATCAAGTCGGTGATGCCATCCAACCATCTCATCCCCTGTCATCCCCTTCCCCTCCTGCCCTCCATCCTTCCCAGCATCAGGGTCTTTTCAAATGAGTCAGCTCTTTGCATCACGTGGCCAAGGTACTGGAGTTTCAGCTTCAACATCAGTCCTTCCAATAAACACCCAGGACGTTCCTTTAGGATGAACTGGTTGGATCTCCTTGCAGTCCAAGGGACTCTCAAGAATCTTCTCCAACACCACAGTTCAAGAGCATTAATTCTTCGCATTCATCTTTCTTTATAGTCCAACTCTCACATCCATACATGCTGCTGCTGCTGCTAAGTCGCTTCAGTCACGTCCAACTTTGTGTGACCCCATAGACGGCAGCCCACTAGGCTCTTCTGTCCCTGGGATTCTCCAGGCAAGAACACTGGAGTGGGCTGCCATTTCCTTCTCCAATGCATGAAAGTGAAAAGTGAAAGTGAAGTCACTCAGTCGTGCCCAACTCTTAGCAACCCCATGGACTACAGCCTACCAGGTTTCTCCATCCGTGGGATTTTCCAGGCAAGGGTACTGGAGTAGGTTGTCATCGCCTTCTCTGATCCATACATGACCACTGGAAATGCCATAGCCTTGACTAGATGGACCTTTGTTGGCAAAGTAATGTCCCTGTTTTTGAATATGCTATCTAGGTTGGTCATAACTTTCCTTCCGAGGAGTAAGTGTCTTTTAATTCCATGGCTGCAATCACCAGCTAATAAAGTAATGATCAAAATTCTCCAAGCCAGGCTTCAGTAATATGTGAACTGTGAACTAACTAATGTTCAAGCTGGTTTTAGAAAAGGCAGAGGAACCAGAGATCAAATTGCCAACATCCGCTGGATGATGCAAAGAGCAAGAGAGTTCCAGAAAAACATCTATTTCTGCTTTATTGACTATGCCAAAGCCTTTGACTGTGTGGATCACAATAAACTGTGGAAAATTCTGAAAGAGATGGGAATACCAGACCACCTGACCTGTCTCTTGAGAAATCTGTATGCCGGTCAGGAAGCAACCGTTAGAACTGGACATGGAACAACAGACTGGTTCCAAATAGGAAAAAGAGTATGTCAAGGCTGTATATTGTCACCTTGCTTATTTAACTTCTATGCAGATTACATCATGAGAAACGCTGGATTGGAAGAAGCACAAGCTGGAATCAAGATTGCCGGGAGACATATCCATCACCTCAGATATACAGATGACACCACCCTTATGGCAGAAAGTGAAGAGGAATTGAAAAGCCTCTTGATGAAAGTGAAAGAGGAGAGTGAAAAAGTTGGCCTAAAGCTCAACATTCAGAAAATGAAGATCATGGCATCCAGTCCCATCACTTCATGGGAAACAGATAGGGAAACAATGGGAAAAGTGTCAGACTTTATTTTGGGGGGCTCCAAAATCACTGCAGATGGTGATTACAGCCATGAAATTAAAAGACGCTTACTCATTGGAAGAAAAGTTATGACCAACCTAGATAGCATATTCAAAAGCAGAGAATGTTGAGCTTTAAGCCAACTTTTTTACTCTCCTCTTTCACTTTTATCAAGAGGCTCTTTAGTTCTTCACTTTCTGCCATAAAGGTGGTGTCATCTGGATATCTGAGGTTTTTGAGATTTCTCCTGGCTTTCTTGATTCCAGCTTGAACTTTCTCCAGCCCAGCGTTTCTCATGATGTACTCTGCATAGAAGTTAAAAAAGTAGGGTGAGAATATACAGCCTTGACGGACTCTTTTTCCTATTTGGAACCAGTCTATTGTTCCACTTTCAGTTCTAACTGTTGCTTCCTGACTTGCATACAGGTTTCTTAAGAGACAGGTCAGGTGGTCTGGTATTCCCATCTCTTGAAGAATTTTCCAGTTTATTGTGATCCACACAGTCAAAGGTTTTGGCATAGTCAACAAAGCAGAAATAGATATTTTTCTGGAACTCTCTTGCTTTTTCCATGATCCAGCAGATGTTGGCAATTTGATTTCTGGTTCCACTGTCTTTTCGTAAACCAGTCTGAACATCTGGAAGTTTGAGGTTCACGTATTGCTGAAGCCTGGCTTGGAGAATTTTGAGCATTACTTTACTAGCATGTGAGATGAGTGCCATTGTGCAGTAGTTTGAGCATTCCTTGGCATTTCCTTTCTTAGGGATTGGAATGAGAACTGACCTTTTGCAGTCCTGTGGCCTCTGCTGAGTTTTCCAAATTTGTTGGCATACTGAGTGCAGCACTTCACCACGTCATCTTTCAGGATTTGAAATAGCTCAACTGGAATTTAATCACCTCCACTAGCTTTGTTTGTAGTAATGCTTCCTAAGGATGATACCCCTTAGGAAAACATTGATAAAGATAAACCTTGAGGGAGATCAAATATTTAAAGGTAGGGGGATTTTTAAAAACAAGGTAAGAAAAGTATCTTGGAAGTTCTAAGAGGAGAGTTTCAAGAAGAGAACAGTCAACAATATATGCCTCAAAGAGCTCAACAGAACATAGTGACAGAAAAGACACAATGGGATCTGTACTTAGGATGTAACTAGGTGTATTAGTGAAGTCATTTTCAATATAATAGTTGCGGCTTGGCCTCAAAGGATAGACAGTGAGACTATGGGAACAACACATCAAGATTTGTTGTATTCTATGCCCTTAACACAAAAATCGGAATCCTCAACAAATAAAAGTTACTGTTTCTGAACTATATAATAACCACTGTTATGTGAAAGAAACAATAGCAGATTTGTTTTTAAAGGCAAAAAACTTTAAATTACTGACTTAGACTAGGAAGCAGCAATCCATCCTTTTTATTTCCCCTCAAATCCTAGCAGTATAAATAAATTTCCCAGCCAAAAAAAAAAAAAAAGAAGAGTCTATTTTCTTCGGCATCAAATGTCAAAACGTTGTTTGTTTTTTCTAATATATAAATGCCATAAATCCACTGCACCAATTAAAGGATGCTATGAGTCTATCAGAGATTAGTAATGATTTTAATTAAATTAAAAGATTTTTCCTTCCAAGACTTCCATTTCTGTCCTAAATATGTGTTCTCTCTACTCACCCTTGCCTCACAGGGCAATGATCTTCATATTTTAGAGGGAGACAACTTTCCCTTTTTGGTTCCTGTTAACAGAACATGGTGGATTTAACTGTGAATATTATTTATGAGTTACGAGTATAGGAATGTTCTGCAGTATGATGACTATTCCGTCATCTGTAATTTTAAAGAGCTGCCTAATATGAAGAAGGATGGGACAGTATAGTTGCTCTTTTCCTCTCTTGCTACATCCTCTTCTGGAAAGGTAATAAACAACAGAGGTTTTTTTCCTTTGTCTATTTAAACCTGCAGGTTCAGAGACAGTTTTGCCAAAAACCAAAGAGAAATAAGAAGGAACCTCTAAGATAACTATTCCTAAAAGGCAAAATCGTCCTTTCAGAGGTTAAAAAATAATAAGTAGCAGCTATTCCTGCAGGAAAAAAGCAGGGGGAAAGATAAAACATAACGGCAAAGCAATTTCAAGCACTACAAACATAGTGTATTGAAAAAATAATTAAATATTGAATATTAGTTTTCTTCTATAACCAAAAAGAACAGTAAAGCTAACAAACTCAGCTAATGCCTAATGGGATTCAAAGTTGTTGTTGTTGTTGTTGTTGTTGTTGGACACGACTTGGCAACCCCATGGACTGCCAGGCTCCTCTGTCCATGGGCTTTCCCAGGCAAGAATACTGGAATGGGTTGCCCTTTCCTTCAGGGGATCTTTCTGACCCAGGGATCGAACCCACATCTCCTGCATTGGCAGTGGATTCTTTACCACTGAGCCACCTAGAAAACCACTAAATCCAAAGTACTTGAATGCAAAGGAGAAAGCCGAGACTACTATAGAGGTTCTCCTGTGCTTACAGTACAATTTCAGATATCATATAGGAACTGCCACACTGGGTTCCAGGTATTCTTTCATAAAATAACAGAAGTGAAATGGAAGTTTTGCTCTAAAAGTAAAGCATACACCCCACCAAGTTAAAGCATTTTACATCTAACGGTTCTTAAAATAAAGGTATACAAAAAGCAATCATAATGTTTTGATAATGACTGAATCATTAAGAACATACAACATTACTTGTATATTAGACTCAACCATGTAAAGAAGGAAGACACATTTCTACTTTTAAAAGCCAAAGAAAATGTCTAGGTCTGCTTAGAATGGTCACAGCCTCAATTTCACAGAGAAAAACAGTGATAGTCTCAACGTTCTGTCAAGCAAAATTTCAAGATTCAAAACCCAATAGAATTTTATAACATAAGAAGTTGAAATTAATTTACAAAGAGATATCACTTACAGCATTTATAAGGTTGACAAGGATTAAAAAGAATGATAACATCTCATGCTATCAAGGCTGTTAAAGAAAATGCACTCATATAGTGCTGATGGGGTATAAGTTAATACAATATATACTGGAACACAATTTGGCAACATATATGTGGCTCAGCTGGTAAAGAATGCACCTGCAGTATGGGAGACCTGGGTTCGATCCCTGGGTTGGGAAGATTCCCTGGCGAGGGGAAAGGCTACCCACTCCAGTATTCAGGCTGGAGAATTCCATGGACTATATAGTCCATGAAGTCTCAAAGAGTCAGACACAACTGAACAACTTTCACTTTCATAAAATGCACAAAAAAATGTCTTTGGAAATTCATTTTTATTAACTTATTCCCTGGTAGCTCAGATGGTACAGTCTGCCTGCAATATGAGAAAAGAAGGTTCAATCCCTGGGTTGGGAAGATCCCCTGGAGAAGGAAATGGCAACCCACTCCAGTATTCTTGCCTGGAAAATTCCATGGATGGAGGACCTTGGCAGGCTATAGTCCATGGGGTCACAAAGAGATATGATTGAGCAACTTCACTTTCCTTTCATCCTATGCAAAAAAAAAATACAATTTTATTATGTAAAGATACACATATACTGATATTTCATGCAATAAAAAAATAAATTGAAATACTCTCAAAAGAGTACTAGTTATATACATTTTGACATGTTTCATACCATGGAATGGGCTTCCCAGGTGGTGCTAGTGGTAAAGAACCTGCCTGCCAATACAGGTTAGACGGAACAGATGCAAGTTTGATCCCTGGGTAGGGAAGATCCCCTAGAGGAGGGCATGGCAACCCACTCCAGTAACCTTGCCTGGAGAATCCCATGGAAACAGGAACCTGGCAGACTGCAGTCCATAGGGACACACAGAGTCAGACATGACTGGAGCAATTTAGCATGCACGCATATCACGAAACAGTATATGACTATTAAAAGAAAATTACATACGGTGTACATGCGAGAGTGTGTATATTAGATATAGATACAGATGTAGACCCAACACCATCTATGGAATGATGGAAAAACTGGTCTCTAAGAGGCAGGGTTTCTGAAGCACTTGAATTTCTGGTTAGCACTTTTATTATTTTCTTTATAATGTAAATAGGCATTTAAATCACTTGAACAAGTGTTTGAAATCAGTGATTACACCTATTATCACAGTTGAAAAATACATATTTGCACATATTATAGACAATGACTTGCGCTTGTGTCAAATGATGAGAGATACTTAGAGAAATGAAAGATAATGTGTTGGCTAGGTAGTTTTCTATAGTCTACCACTGTTATTACACAAGAGATGAAAAGAAATACACAAAATTGTCTTCTTGGGAATACTGGTGAAAAAATTAGTCCAGCAAATGTTTAATATGTTACCAGCATGAAGATGCTTTCAACCTTCAAGGTGGTAGGAGAACGAAATGGGTGGTAAAGTATGAATTGGTGTTTACACATCTCTGTGCTGCCAGGTACTTATACCATGGGCTGTGCAATCAGAGATACATGGTTTAGGAGCCCAATTCTGTCAGTGACTCGCTATGTGACCCTGGGGAGGTTCCTTTGCCTTTTCAAGCTTCAGTTTTCCTCCTACAATACAGGGGTAATAATAGTATTACCCCTATAAGATTGTTGGGACGATTTAAGAGATAATATATGCAAGGAACAGTGCCTCGCATATGGCCAATATTCGATGTTGGCTCTTATCCTTCTCAAAGCACACCACGTTTGTTTCTTTCAGTAGCAATTACAAAGACCTCAGGGAATCAAAGCCTGAATTTTATTGCAGAAAAAATAAAAACAAGGGATGTTAACTCCAGATTGAAAGTCAGTAGAATTCATTTTTTCTCTGTAATAATATTCATCCTAAAGACAGTTTTAGTATTCCAGAGATCTAAGTCCTCTGTGATTATTAATACCAACTCTGACTTTGTGACAGGTGTTAAAATAATACCAGTTCAAATTGTACATATAAAAAGCACCAAATGAAGAATAAAACCCAAATCTACCTGTTAAACATAAATGAGAACTTGAGGGAAAATCTAAACAAAGTCTTAGGAACAAATAAACTATAAAGAAATAATGCAAAAAAGGAACTGAAACTGTTTCCTATGATCAGAGCACATACATTTCCATCATTCAGCAGAAGGAAATCAATAAACATGTATTAAGCAATTCATTGCCCTCAGGAATATCCCATTCTACTACAGGAGCCAAGAGAAATCAACAAGTAACTGTGACACCAGAATTTCCAAGCAACATAGCAATCTGACCAAGAGAGACCATACTTCTTGCCAGTCAGGAAGAAGCATACAGGTACAGAGGAAATGCTCTTCAGGTATGAGTACAAACAAAATGGTCACAAATTGAGGTTCATTCATCTAGCAAGTCTGAAGTAGTAAGACTACTAGTAAGCTGTATGCACGAAATTTCTACTGTCTATCAAGAGTCTATTTTGTGGAAAATATTATGTTATGTGCTACAAGGGAGCACAGTAATAGTTCTGATATACCCTAAGCTTTACAATCCAGTTGGCAAACAAATGATACACATTGTATTGTGAATTCCCCAAGGGCAACTAATGAGTCTTCTTTATCTTCATATTTTCATCTTCTTGGTCAATACCTACATAATCAATGGCATCAAATAAATGTCTGGCAAATAAGTGAATAAACAAATGACTATAATACAAAGCAGGATATTATATGTGCCGCTGAACATCAGTATCAGAGAAGTTTAGCAGGGGGACACAGAATTTGTATTAGGGCAACCAAGGAAGGGGAAGGTATATAGCATTTTTGTCATCCAGCCTTCACACCCATATTCCCCTGGTAATCACCTCTTTCCCATTATCTGTCTCCCTGCTCCCATGAAGCTAACTTCAGGGGTAAGAGGTGATCTAGGCTGAGTAAGTAAAAAACACTACATCCCCCTGGTTACAGAAAATGGTTCAAAAACTCATTCCTGACCCAAGCCATGCTAATTTAATACAATCACCACTAATCTTAGGAATTTTTCCTAAGCAACAACAACAACAACAAAAGAAACCAGGTTCTTTTCCATGCTGGATTTGGAGCTGGGAGGATGAAAACTTACAGCTTGCAGCCAATGTCTTGCACCAAAAGGTAAGAGCCTGTCCAAGAATGGAGGCATCCCATGGAAAGAGAGTCTAGCAATGGAGAGATAACAGATCTTCATGACAGCTCTTGAGCCTCTAGATTCAGCAATGCCAAAGGAGACACCTTTTAGTTCCTAGCAAGCAAATCCCTTTTTTGCTTCATTCCGTATCAAGCCACATTTTCAGTCATATGAAATTAGAAGAGCTTTTGTGCAATGATGGAATTGATCACAGAAGGATGTGGCAGATTTTCAACAGGGAAAGAGATCCCAAATGGAAAGAACTGCAAAAACAAGATGGCAGAGAAGAGAAGCAAGAAGACTACTTCAATTATAATGACTTTTTAAAAAATCTATCGCTCAAGTTTAAGTTTACATTAAGCCTGAAAGAATGGGTTAAGGTTAGCTGAGTGGGCTGCAAATAGCAGACTGGAGTGCTATACTGAAAGGAATAGAGCTAAGGGAGTAGCTGCCACCCAGCTCAAACAAATCACTGCCACATGCGAAATAACCCAGGGAAGCCACATGCACTCATTTCTCTCTCTCCTCTCTTCTCCTCCTCCCACCTTCCCCCTCAAATACACTCATACACACACGCATACATATAGTTGGCTGTTCCTCTGAAGAATCCCAAAGTTACAAGGAACCAGGGCAAACAATTTATAAAA